>WWPM01012622.1:0-11916 GCA_023279145.1 Glomeris maerens | reverse complement strand
GTAGTGTCTTACCTTCTGTACAGCAATGGTATCCCAAGGAAAGTGCAATAAACATATAGCAAAAGCAGTTTCAATTCAACATGTACACGAAACAGTTTGACACGCTTGCTTTTTTGTTTCTAATGTTTGTCACTCTTCCCCCAAATACACGAATAATTCCCAGGGAAAATGAGTAAAGAATAAAAGAGAGAAAGCAGCTGCAGCAATATATCACCCAATATATATATATCATACTTATGGGTAAAATTTCAATGTACCATCCGTAGCGCTGAAATAAAAGGAGAGACCTTTCCGCGTACCAACAGACAATCCAGGCAAAAAAAGACGTGATAGCTTTGGGTTCAACAGCTACAGAATTTACAGCAAAAGCATCGGGCAAAGTAATAATATATATATACGAGTTGGGAGTATTGGACTTACAATTTCCACATCGATGATTTGTTCTTTTTGGAATCGATGCCCGGGTCGTTCTTCGAAGCCCGGATCATCTCGGTCCACCTGACGGCTTCTTGCAACTCCATGAACCTCTCCTTGTATTGGTTGCGCTCCATGAGCACGCGCGCCATCTCGACTCGCGTGAACCTTTTCCTCTGGGCCATCGGAACGTCCTAAACCGCCAGACAAGTTTACGTCACTTCAGATTTGAAATATACGAGAGTTCAAGTCGTGGAATTTTTAGACTTTACATTATTGTTGTCATAGACGTTGTGATATTTCATCAGAATTGTAAGCAAGTCTGCCAATTATCAAATATGCCCTAACCTCATCGTCCGATTTGTTGGCTTTTGCGTTCTTCTCCGCTTCTTCTTTCACCCGCTTCAACTCTTCTTCTAACTCGTGCATGCGAAGCTTCATCCGGCTCTTGAGCGTCTTCAGCGAATGGATTTCTTGCCGCAGGATTTCCTGCTCACTATCGCAAACGTACGGCTTAAAATCTCAAACTACTATTCATTTCGATCACAGGCGCAAATACCTGGTCAGTTCATCCACTTTTGCGATCAAATCGTCTTTGACAATATTCAGAGCGTTCCTACGAAACGGAAAACCGACGTAAATACATTTTTTGCGATCTCGCCTCGCATTCGCTATAACAGACTGAGCATACTTTGTTGCCAGCAATTCGTTGTTTTCCAAGATGAGATTCTCCACTTCTTTTCCCATGCCTACAAATGTGGAAGCCGTCACAATTACAAACCACGCAAATCAAATATTTTGCAGTGCAGTATACGTAACAGATAACACCACAGAGTTCTATAGGCAATTAAGATGTGCGCTGTAATTTTTAACACGGTAAGTACGTGAAGTGAATTTATATTTGAAAAAAGCCAAGAGATATTTAACCAACACCACCTGACAAAGTTTCGGGAAGTCATGCAAGCTTGTACGCAAACGAATTATCTTACCGAAAAAGTTGTCGCTAACTATAGCATCCATTTGAATGGGTTGCCATTGGCATAGCGCAGGAAGCAAAAACGAAATGGCATTTTATTAGATTAGCATTTATATATTAGACTATAGTTACTAGTAGTAAAATAAAACAGACAAAACCCAAGACTTTTTTGGTTATTAGGTATTAGTCGCTTTCGTTTAGCGCAACGTAGCGAGTCACGTCAGTAAATATACTATATAACCGGTGTCAACATTAACATCTTTCCAAAAGTCAGTTCCAAAAATGTCAATGCGAAAGAGAAATGTATACAAATATACAAATGGTAAAAGAAATACTAAAGAAGTAAAACAAATGGTAAAAATAGTAAAATAAAGAGTGAAAGTAAAAGAAATAGTAAAATAAACGGTGAAAATTAAAAGAAATAGTGTAAAAGTAAAAGAAATAATAAACGAAATAGCGTAAAAGTAAAATGAATATGTAGTAACAAAAGGAAATAGTAAAAAAATAAAATATATAGAAAAATAGTAAAAATAGTAACTAAATAGCAAAATAGTAAAACTCGAAAAGTTTATCGATTAACAATTACATGGAAATTTGACAGGTGTCTGCCAAATTGAAAATACGAAATCCCATAACTTCTAACGCTCTAGGAAATCCAGGGAATTTCATACCAGTATAGACACCTCGAAATGACTTTAGGAAAAGTGTTACAAAAAAAGGAGAAGATAACAAGCAATACGCCATGCGGAACCATCATCAAGCAGCTGAGCATTAACAAGTAATAACCGAAACGGCAAACTCTAATGGTCAGCAAATGAAAAAGCAGCGTACCCTCCAGGTTGGTGCGGTCATTCTCATCTGCCTTTTCGCTCTCACTGTCTACGGATCGGATGCACAATTCCCCACCAGATAAAACAATTTGCAAACGCCAATCGATTGCGGAGCCGAAGAAGGGCAAAAAGCGCAACCGAAACGCATGCAGTCGTGTACCGGTCCGTGAAAAAATCAGATGAAATGGAAAGAAAAAACAAAACAAACAAAGCCAACTGAATACAATCACCTCCAAAAATCTTAAATTCCAAAGAAATCAACCAACCAACCAAACAAACAAACAAACCCAGTGCATTACATTTCATGCTTAAACTATAATTACAGTTGCAAAGCTGACATTTTGTAGATTATGACGTATACCTAATATTTTTTCCCCTCAAAAAAAAACACTTTGTCTCAAAAAAAGATTTACTAACCTGAAGAAGCATATTCTCCAGGATGAACCCAGCTACCTTTAATTTGGATTCGTGAAAAATTAACACAAATGCATTGGTTTCTAATCAAGTTAAAACACACTATGGTTGATGACGATCTAAAACCTGAATTAGTGCGCGGTTCACGTAGGTAAATAGGGAAATAAGGAATTCGTTACCGGTAACGTCGGCCGTGTCGTCGTCACCCAATCCGTCACCGTCTTGGAAACTGAGTTCTTGATAAAGCGTGTTGGGTCTCATGTGACTGAAACGACATCGTTAAAACATACACTTGAAATTAAAAGTGGACATTTCAATTCAAGTGTTAAAAGACCTTTTATATTTTTGAAAGTGTCATTATAGTTTGTTCAAATGAGAAAGTGAACGGCACACCACCTTGCGTTCAAAGTCTTTCCTTCCGGTCCTAAGCTGATGTCTTGGGAAATGTCTTCAAGGTCCATGTCGGGTGTCGCGTCGATCATTTCGCTAACATCGGGACTATCGACCCAAGCGGCTCCTACGGATAATAAGTTAACAGAACGAATCGCGCGTTTATTTCTCTCTTTCGCAAATATCGCAACCGGTCGCTATCGTGTAACCCAGTCGGCTTTAAATTTGCCGGTGACGAAATAAATAGAAATGAAACATGCCGTTAGAGACATAATTCTGCGTCAAGCTGACTCGGTATTGCGACAGGGAAGCGAAATCCCTATTCGCATCATGCGGCTTCGCGTCTCCTGAAGCAAGATAATTGCAAACACAAAATTTAGATGCGGAAATAAAACGGAAATTGTTTTCCAAGCGTTTCGGCACAATGCTACATTTATTCTAGTGCGTTTCGAAAAGTGCAGTGAAACTATTCTTGGCGGGACAATTGACAGCTTTTTTTAAATTACTACTAAATTCATTGCCAACTGTTTTCAAAGACATGTTTAGTGCAACTTTTCACTGAAAAAATCCTCGATTAAGAAGCGAAGAAGAACAAGCAAAACCGAATACTGCCCAATGTGATTGGCATTTTAACTGTATTCAAGCAAACGTTTGATTTTTGTTTGGATCAATGTTGGAGCAAATGACAACCCGGTCTTATTATTATTTGGGACTTTAATGTACATATCAAAGGGGTTCAGGTCCTTAAATAAGCGTGCAGATGTTATGTGATCCCAATCCTTAAGTTGGGTCCCTATTTGATATGTTTTATTGCATATGAAGTAACTTTAAATAATATGCAGCTGTACATACAGCCGTACATTTTATAATAATCTGAACAACTTTTCAAAACAAATGTGAATCGCTATGTACTTTTATCTTCAACTTCCACACATACAGTACACAGCGAATAAGATTTCAAAATGCTTACTGGCAACGTTCACTTTCGGACCCGAACCGGTCATATTGGGTTCGTTTTCCGCTCCGCACACCATTCCGGCCGCGTTCACTTGAGAATCCTTCGACGAAATAAATAAGAGATTACCTCGGCTAATCTTGCCAAATATGGATACGAACGGAAAAGATTAAGAAATAGAAAAAGAAACCACACCTGAAGTTCACTATGCAGACTCGTGTTTGAATCGGTACTGCGATTGGGCGACGTCATGCTCGCGAAGTCGATCGGACTTCCCACGTTCTTCGCGGGCGCGTCCATCGAATTCAAACTGTAAAACGGCGCGGGTCTTGACCGTAGCTGCGGCAGGTTCATGCCTTGTCTACTGGGTCAAATTAGAAAAGAAGAAATAAATCTCAAACCCACACGCGTAGCAAAAAAAAACCAACCACAGCCCACGTATGAAATTAATTTCTAAACCTGGGGTGAGTTGAAACCAGTTGTTCCAACCTATCCGTGCCAAATAAGATCTTCGTCCTTTCCAAGTAATCCATGTGAGTTTTGAAAAGCTATATTATACAGAGACATTATTATAAATAACTTGAATGTTATTCGTAACCCGAAGACGTACTTCGGTGTATCGCTCGTGAAGTTTGGTGAACTCCTTCTTCATGTCCGACTCCTTTTCTTCGAGTCTCGCGACTAGAAACGCAAGAATATAAATTCCGTAGATATTAGTTACTCCACGATAATGATCATTACACTCTTTACGAATCGCTCTGTATGTAAAGGTAATTAAATTCGGTTACCGTGATCCGTAGAGTTCTTGGCCTTCAATTCAAACATCCTAAGAATAGATTCCAGACTTTCAACTTTCCCTTGTAAATCCTTATTCTCCTGTCCAATTTCATCTTCAATCTCTAAGTATTTCTACAAAGACAAGCGTGTATCGTCGATCATCAAACACATGTGCACATCTTGTAATGATCGTTTCAATTTAGATTTGATTAATAAACGAGGGCATTCACACTGATGTTGCTATTGCTCTAATTTCACGCATCGATGTTTCTCTTTAGAAATATGGAAAATGCAACATTTGCAGTTGAAAATAAAGGGAATTGCCAAATTTGACGAATAAAATTCCAGAATTCTGCGCAAATTACAAGATATGACGAGCATTCAAATGTTTTATAATCACAGGAAGTTAACAATTGGTTGTTGTCTATGTTTTGCTTCGTTTATTCCCATTTAATATTGGGAAAAATACATGTTGTAATTGTTAGTTTCAGTTTGTGTAACAAAATACTAGTTTATTTTAATATACAATCATCGACCAAGATATACTAAATAATCATAAATATTTTGAAAGAATTATGTACCCAAAGAGATACAAATGTTGATTTATAAGTGGAAATTAATGGGGCAACTTTCCATTTATAGCTTAAATATGAATTGACATATATACTATTATATTTTAATCTATTTTTACTAAAATGCAGGAAAACATGTTCAAAATTCCCACAAATTCAACAATATTTCACGTCAACTTTCCAAGTTTTGTGTAAAGATGATATATCGGACCTCCTAACTCAATTACCCCTGTACTCTTTATAATGTTTTACTGGGAATTATAAGTTAAAAAGGCAAAAAAAACATTACTAACCAACATAATCTACTACTAGTATTTCTAAAATATCAGAGCAAAGATTTGATTAGTACCAAGGGAACTTAATTACTTAATTGCCAGTCACATTAAAAAGTACGGGGGTAATTCAGTTAGGAGGTCCAAAAATTGATTGGGTAATAAAACAATTCTAACCAACATAAAACCACTAATAACCGTGTGAATATTGCACTGAATTACTATACCAATCAAATACTAATAATAATTGAACACATTCGAGTTTCTCACTTCGATACACTGATGTATCGAAACCGTATCGATTCGCCATTGTGGGGGTTATATTAGACGGTTAAATGTGGTTAAATAACGAAGGATTAACCTGCTCTGCACTTTTCTTCAGCTGTTTCTCTCGTTCATATTGCGTAACCAACTGTTCATTATCTTCGCGAAGCAATTCGAGTTCAACTTCATGTTCTTGGTTTTCGCTGAAAGCGAGGTCCAAGCATTCAAGCACGTTGACCACCAACGGCATCAGATCTTTGACCACATCTTCGTCGTATTTCTGAATCATTCGCTCGAACTCCGTGTAAACGCTGCTGGCCAACGTCTGCACCTTTTCCGACATGACACCGTGGGCGTCTTCATTCGTCCCATAAACCGTTTCTTGCTCGGCGTCCAACATCTTAAAATGCTCTACAAACCGCTCTATTACAAATAAACCCAACGATATGACATAACTTATAGGATTCCCAGTGTCCGATTACGAAATATAAGTCACTGCGATATGGCCGGGCCAACGACTCCGCATCTTATTTCTTCCACAGAAAATTTCGATCAGATGACCATATATATGACGTGTACGGACATGCGCAGTCGTCGTTCCCTCATCCGTTTCATCCAGCCCGACATGCTTGCGACGCCATCAGGCTGTCGTCATCGTCACCGACCCAAAACGCATTGTGACGCCATCACGCTGCGTTTGTCCCTGATTGGCCGAATTAGCACGGCTGCGCTTCCCCTGGGTACATATGCTGCCACCTACTGAGGAAAGCGAGAGGTTCGTTCCGTCCAAGGTGTATTAATTACCCACATCAAGACATGTGGATACTACGGTAGCTTAATCAATGTCCTCATTGGTTCAATATGTTTGAAGGAGTTTCCAATGTGACGTCACGGGTGGGTAACAAAGGTAGATAAGTAATACCCATAGCAAGTCAGGTGGATACTTGGGTAGTTCAACCAATAACCTCATTGGTCCGATTTGTTTGAAGGCGTTATCCATCTGTGACGTCACTGGCGGGCGATTTCATAAGCATAAATATTTAAAACAAGTAGATTCACCACAAAACTGCTGAATCTAATGGAAAACTCAACAATTACGACCCTATATATTACATGAGAACATTACAATCAAATTATTACTTATTTTCTTTGTTACGTATTTTTTTATTAAATTTGGAATAAGGTATTTAAAAAAAGCGGAAATTCTCAAAATATTTCCATTAAAACTCACATAATATTGATTTGTAATAGAAAATGCCAATTAAGTGTATGTTTTAATTCAATATTGAACTGTAGCATTATTGTCCATAAACTTGATAAACTCTAACAATACATAAACAATTATATCCATGCAGCTATTTATATATTAAATTTCAGTACAGCCTAAATACGATATATAGTATTCTTGTGGCATTTGCACTTTACATCAGGGCATATACATAACTGCAACAGATTAAATTTTAAGCACATAACTGCATTAAATCAAGTTTTAAGCAGTGACATATCGTATAGTTACGCAAATGTCCAAATAAATATAATGACAATAAATAATGACTGTGGGTTTTGATCGGTTTCGATGCAGCAGCCACACTAAATAAATGCAATTGTGTCCTTTCACAAAACAATTCCCAAATTCATTCCGGGGCTAAATAAATACATACGTATCACCACAACATGCGGCACACGCTTTCGTTTCCTTTTTTCAAGCTACGCAAGTGCAATACTGATTCACATGCACCGTAATAAATGCAGGACACCCAAGTTAGCCTTGCAAAAGGGCCATTGGATATAGGTCCTAATCTAATACGGTACATTGGTAAAGAGGTAGGAAACCGATTCTCCGTTGTGGGTTCGGCGCACAGCTTCGGCAAAAATCATCGCCAGATCGATACACTGCAATAGAAGAAAAAAAACACAACCAAAACCAATATGAAACTAGCAAGATGAACGCCATATATTCAAGTGTTTGCAGTTTTAATGCTCATCAAATCCCATATTTCTTTTCTTTTTTTAAAAATCTCCTTAATTATTACACATCTGCCGTGTGCTATTTTACAGGTTCGGCGCAAAACCATGTAACAGCATTCAAAATTTCCCATGCAAACAAAAACAGAATCCAGCAGTGCGGTGTGATCTACAGTAATAACTCAAAATGAAAATAATAAAATAATAACACTTATTTAATATGACAGTACCAATCGGCCAAGCAATTTACTGCGTGTAATTGTTACGCATTATTAGCTAGCTGCCGAAGCAAAAAACATTTCAATAAAATCGTTTAAAATATCAATTTTTTTCCGTTTTGGAAATGTTCAGGGAAATGTAAGCTGCTCTTTCATCGATGAAATTGTAAAAGTAGTTCATCTGGAAACCAAACCCCTAATCTTGAAAATGCCACGTTAAGTTTGTATTGGAATATTATTATACTATTAAATATGACAAGGCAATTGTTTTTAATCGTAAAAATAAAAGCAACAAAACGATAATATTTCTTAGGAATTGTCCTTCGTCAAAGTATAACCTAATATAGTCTTTTTTTTTTCAATGTACTTAATCCCGAATGAATATTTTTCAGGTACAATGCTACAATACAGTATTTCATTACCGATTATACAAAAATCTGTAATTAGTAAAAAAAAATACAGCCAGGGTGTTCTAATAAGTGTATAAGACTTTCACGTATTATACAAAATAAATTGTCCCTTGTTTGTTTTTGGCGAATTACATATTTCTGTCGCGTGAAAGTTCATTTCGACAAATAGCCGGAAGAAATAGCCTACATTTAAAATAACCATTAAAGTTGCATCTTTCAAGTTTCCAAAAAATACTAGTTACCGACTTTAAATGCCTGTACAGGGGGTTAAAACAAAAAAGAACAAGAAATATATAAGTGGGTGAAATATGGCACGCGCGGCAGGCTACAACAGTTACGTTTGCTACACATCCGTACTACAAATGCACCTGATGCACAACGGCAAGCAGTTTTTGTTTTTGTAGATTTGTAGGCTAATAATAACTGTCAAACCATGGTTATGTGTTGGGGACCGAGTAGCAAGTGGTTTTACATTGGCACGTGGCTAAACAGATAAGAGACGGATTCACCATTGTGCGTGCGGCGAATCGCTTCGGCCAGGATCATGGAGATATCAATGCACTGCAAAAAAATGAAAAAGAACATAGGCCGGGCCAAATAAAAAACCTATCTGCGGTGCACAACATATATAGCAAGGGTGAACAGTGAACAAGAAATGCAACTGAACACAAACAACGGTAATGTATCTGTATACGCGTTGGTCAGACGCACGATCAAATATAATGTTTCCAATTACTTTTACAGATGAGAATGTTTTCTAAATAACCATGCATGGGCAAGGCTCAACTGTTTTATTAGACCAGCTGGAAGCCAATCGTAGCAAAACCAGTCTACCGTAGAGTGAATCTGCGTAACCACGGAGAACCGTGGTAAATTATCCCAAGTGGGCTAAAAATGAAATATTTGTTTGGGAAATGAGGACTCAATAGACAAATACAATTATATAAAAAGCACGTTCCTTGTTACGACTGTATCAGACATCAAAATGCCCAAATTTTGCTGAACTATTTTATCGAAACAACTTCGTTTCTCTCTCAAAAAACACAATTAAATCGCATTTATTGTATATTTTTTAATTTGTAATTGTATTCCCCATATAAATAGATATATAGTACAACCTACCTTCTTTCCATAGTACAGAGATTTTACATTTATCCCTTGACAAACGAAACTAATTAATCTTTCATTCACGAGTAAGCCCTTTCAATGACTACTTAGAAAACATTACACACTGAATTTGCCGACACGTTTTATCATATAAATACTACATACATCTCAATGTCTGTTTGGTGGTATACTGTAATACGTTAAAAAAAACAGTGGTACGAAACACAAATAATACGTATGACGTACCTGTATTTTGGAGCACTCCTTCATATGCTGCTCCTGGGGTATCGTGTTGGTCACGACAACGGCTTCGAAACACGCGTTGTTGATCCGGGAGATGGCCGGACCGGAAAAGATGCCGTGGGTCAGGATGGCGTACACTTTAGTTGCTCCGGCTTCCACTAACCTATTAAGGACAAGAGCTTTATTGGGGGGAAATGGTATGCTTAAAGTTACGTGTAACATCTTATTGGTCTTGTACACACAATCACTGCTGCACTGATGACACTATTCCTACAGATGAACAGGAATTTAAAGGGTCTTGAGTGTAACAAGTTAAAATGTAAGCTGCAAAGTATTTGGCAGAAATCATAGAAACGATGTACGCATTTCATTGTTTGCAATTCAAATAAAAATTACACATACCAAAATTGCAAAAAAAAATAGATTAGGGTCTATCTGGAGGGCCACACTGGTACGAAGTGATTTTCTGGTCATTTGAGGGTACATGTGGTCACGGCATTTTAGACACTTACTTTTCCGCAGCATGGCAGACTGTTCCGCACGTGTCCGCCATGTCATCGACCAAAATGGCCACCCTATCCGTGACATCACCGACGAGCACCATCGAAGCAACTTCATTCGCTTTCTTCCTCTCTTTGTGAATGAGCGCAAATTCCACATTCAGGTGATCAGCTATAGAAGTAACTCTGTGGAGAAGAAGAAAAATAACAAAACAACATCGGATTGCATTACGTCCAAAAGATCTCGTTTTAAGATTGATGTATAGAAAAGACCTCTTGGCACCGCCAGCATCGGGAGAAACGATGATACAATTCCTCCATTCGGGAATGTTTTCCTTGATCCACTTGAGTACGGCAGGTTCGGCGAAAAGATTGTCCACCGGGATGTCAAAAAACCCCTTGAAAACATTGTTCACTTCTTTTTAATTTTCGTAATTAAGGAAATCCAACAACTAAAGGGTTGATGTAAAAAGAAAACAACACCAAAACCACTTTATAGAATTACTGTTTAAATTGTGTTGAAGATCACAAATGGTCCCATTTCAAAAGTAGTCCCGATAACAATAATTCAGATTTCACCATTAAAATTTCAGAATAATGTTTAGTCTTTGAATTTATTAATTGCCAACTGTTTTTTATACACGTTTATTGCGATACGAACTAAATATTGACTGAAAATTAAATTAAGAAGCAATGGGCCAAGAAAGAATTATACAAACAGCATATTGCCCAATGGGATTGTAAAATTTTATAACTGGTTATAGGGAGTTTGGGCCATTCCATCAGCCTCTTGGAATATAAAAACGAAGATTCGTTTGGGCCCCTTTTTCGAGGCAAATGACAATCTGGTCCTAATAATTTGGGGCTTTCATTTACAGTCTGGTTTCCCATTGGGGGACAAATTTTACTGTAAGTCGAATATAAGAACTATATAGTTGTCTGTCTGAACATTTACGAGGCCTTCAGTTCAGACAACTAATTTCTCTCCTTGAACTTCCATAGTTCGCTTCGCGCGAGAGCCAATGGCCAACAAAATAACCACGCATCTTCAAAGTCCACTGATAATGTGCAGCAATGTTCGTCGAAATTGCATCACAGAGTTTCAAATAAGGGCCATTAAAGCAACTTGTTGTCAAGAGTGAAAAGAAAAAAAACAAACCATGACATGACACCGGATTTGGCTCGCGTCATCGTGTGCTCATCGTACATCGATACGTGCGTGCAATTTGTTGGTACATACACACACCAAACACTAACTTGCGCAATTTTACGACCAACCTGAATTTGAGACGCGTGAAGATCCATGGTAATGATATGGTCAGCTCCCGAAACGGACAACATGTTTGCCACGAGTTTCGCCGAGATTGGCGCACGGCTCTGTGAAGAAAACCAAAGATTCAACTATTAGTTTCAATTCCCCATCAAATATTTCAATTTAAAAACAATTAATCTAAATAATTACTGTTGCCACTACTAATAGCATATTCATCCTAAATCACGTAATGCACTAAGTTTGGAGGAAAATGTAACAATTGTGGTTCAATATTACAAGGGATATCAGCTAAAACAACTAACAAATCATTATACATGAACTAAATGCAGTTAATTC
>WWPM01012617.1:0-13302 GCA_023279145.1 Glomeris maerens | reverse complement strand
TACCTCTATAATCCGAACGCTCATCGGGTCAGATATTTTGTTCAGGTGAGTGAGGCGTCCAGTTTACTAAATATCCCTCTATAATCCGGATGGTTACGGATAGTCCGGATTACGGAGGGAGTTTTGATATCGCGGAAAAAAATGAATACAAAAGCGTCCAAAACGACAAAAGCTTGAACATGCTCTGAGAGAACATGTGGAACATTGCATAAATCGCTCCAATGAAGTCCGGTAATGGTTTCTGCAGTATTCATTTGCAATGGACAGACTGAAATCGTGATTATTAGTGGCTGTCTCAACTCTCTCCAGTACCAGAAGCTACTTAGAGACAAGTTAATTCCATTTGGACCAATAATTAGAACTGAGAACTTGACTTTTTAACAGGACAATGCCTCCATACATCTTTCTGCTATGACAAAAAGTTGGTTAGTTGGCCAGAAAGTGCATGTTTTGGATTGGCCATCAACAAGTCCTGACCTCAATTCAATTGAGAACCTGTGGGGCATCTTAGTTCACAAATTTTATTCAAATGGGTGACAGTTCAGAGGAGCCAATGATTTCAACAATGTTATTTATACTGCTTGAAATACATTGATCACAGAAGAAAGACAATTTAATTGACAATATTGAAAGCTGTATTTATCAATATATCATCAATAAGGGTGATCGCACTTCGTTTTAATCAATTTTATTGTATTTTAAACCCACGTTCTTAAACGAATGTCCAGGTTCCAAAGTGTCATACTACAGTTTTCATGATTTTTTTTCGGGGGATTCCCCTATTATGCCTATTATTTTTGGTCAGAAACATTTATTAGTACTCTTTTATCAACATAAAAATAGATTTAACTGTAAAATAAATTTTTAATTGCCGAAATTGCAAAAAAGTGAATGTTCTTAAACGAATATCTGCCACTGTATGTACTGAATTTGAATTAATACCAGTTTAAAGTTAAAAAAACAACTTGTTATAAGTTAAATATAGTAAAATAAAAGTTTTGATGAATAATAGTTATAGTCAAGGTGTACGTACGGAGGGAGGGGGGGGGTTTGGGTTGAGTGTGATGCCTGCATACAGAAGGGGGAGAAGGAGTATAAAATTTCCTAAAAATGAGTACATATTAAATGGACGACCCCTAATTAATAAATTAGACTGATTCGTAAATAAAAAATTATGACAACAAAATGCTAAACATTGTTGTCATCAAGGTGTTGAATTTCGACTGCTTGATAACAGCCGGACCTCATAGCGATGTTATCCCTTCTCAATCTGCATTCAATCTCGGATTAGAAGGAGAATTATAGAGTGCGATTTAATTGCAACTACGCAACAATTTACAAG
Organism: Glomeris maerens; assembly: GCA_023279145.1. Taxonomy (NCBI): domain Eukaryota; kingdom Metazoa; phylum Arthropoda; class Diplopoda; order Glomerida; family Glomeridae; genus Glomeris; species Glomeris maerens. Next base: position 11,960 of record WWPM01012617.1, on the reverse strand, counting down.
CGTTCTATCATTGTACGTAATTCCGAGGATTAATCTTAACAATTCGTGCCATGTGGTGCTATGTTCTTTGTTCAAAATGGAGTTTCGTATGTTCACCAATAGAGACGCCACTTTCTAGCTTCGCTTGCAAAACTCATGTCTCTTTGTATCGATTTTTCAGATGCTGTGAAAATCATGAAGCGCTTTCTCCAAGCGACTCGTACTCGTTCTTCCTGGAGTTCTTCTAAGAGAGGTAGGAATAGTTGCACTTTTTTTATTTTGTAACAATTCGATTTACGCGGATTGGGATTTCGCGGATCTGCAGCTGCTCAGTTATTTCATGATATACAAATATGCCATAAATATGATTATAATTTAAGTAGTCTATCTCAGAAATCTCTAAAGAGTTACATAAATTCTATAATGATCATTAACGATCAAATATTAGAATATTATGAAATTCATATGCATGTTGAAAAAACAATGACGGATCAGGATAAAAAGGAATTAATGGAAAATGTTGTAACATATTAATTCATTGCACAATTGTACTGCACAAAACTCGTATACCTGACATGTATTACTTGTTTGTGGCTTTGAATTCTACCAAATGTACCGGCATGCAACACGTATTGCTCTCTTGTTACAACAACGAAATACATACATTGAATACTGAATAATAACGTCGAAATTATTTTGTAGCTCTTAAATTTTATGAATTACAAGTACATATTCAAAAACAGAATAGCTGTGTTTATTTAACACTTAAAGATTCAAGTTGAAGTGCAACTTCAATTTTCCGCAATCTGATGGTTCGACTTCTCAATCTTTTTAGCAGACAGATTTACTGAAACTTTCATATTTCCCGCTGCATTCAGACTAGTTTGACATACGGCCACGAATGGCGCCTCATGTACTATACGTGCTCAATTTAAAAAAAAATAAGTTCTGAACTTTATAGGGGCTCCATCGATTAGGTGGATGCTTATTACAATTTTGTTAGTATCTTGAGTCTGATATGCATTTATGGAATTTAATTTTTCCAACAATTTATTAGTCTAACTTTTTGTGCATCATCTTTTGATTTGATTAAACTCGGCGTCCGCTTGTAGTTTACAAACTTGTGTTTCATCTTTTGAATCGAGGTTTCTGTGGTTTCATCTACATGCAGTATTCAGTGGAAGGGCCCTAGCTTATAAATCGATAGTTTAATGAATAGCCATCCATATCTGTTTAAAAAATTTCTGCATTGAGTACCAAATGTCTTGCATATATGGTTTCCTTACTGTTCTATACACAAATGAACTTGTTGCCACTTGGAATGTTATTCGGAAATTTAGGAACCTTATATTCCTACATTTACAACGTAATTAAGGCGGTAATTGATCCCCGGCAATTAAATTGGATTCTTTTCTCTGTTTCCTTGACACGCAATCCGTTCAAATAACAGTAAGTAATGAAAGTCGTGAAAGAAGTGCTGGCTGGAGCTCAATGCAGCCTTCAGCCGTTAATTGAATGAGGAAGGAAGAAGGCACAGTGCACATTTGCTGACTGTGTGGTGGCCCGAAAACGAAGAAGAATAATAAGTCGATGGCGGTCATATGGGTGTTCATGGGGGTAGGGTATAGTGTCTTATACGGTGCTGGGATACCTTTGTAGGCAGAAGGCAATAGTGTTTTCAAAGAACGGGTATCATGGCAAAGAGCGGCTGTAATGGACGGGAAGCGCGGCCGATTACTTGATAGCATGGGCTAGTGACACTTGCACGCCCAATCGGATGGAAGTCGTTAAATGGGGACGATGACTCAAGTACCATGTACTCCTCCGAATCCAATGAAACAAGCCAGAGAGAATAGAGATGGAGAAAAAGTGTGGTCTCGAGCTGAGCGAAGCAAGTGTTCGTTGCTATGGCGACGACATCTGCTGTTGGAGCATGCTGATTTATGACTGCCAATTTACTTGAAAGTCGCCCGGCTGACATTAATTGAGCGAGGAAACTGTGTAAAAACAATGTCAACACGGTTTGTCATGTGTTTAGGCGAGCGCTTCTCTCACATAAACGTGCAAACAAATGAGACTTTTGCATGATAAATTGTACAGCTTGTTGATGCCTTTTCGTAAAATTCTCCATGCTGAATCCTCGGCGATATTCGATGTGGCCTTTTAGGGTTTTTCCGAAGATAAACGGCAACAATGGTGGGACTTTTTTATGCTTCCATTAAGTTAACCCTGGGGTTAATATGTTAGGAATGTTTGCTGCAGACCAGATTGCAACCATCATTGTTTCGTATTTGCCTTCATACAAAAAAATATTCTTTCTGAATGAATCAAAATGTTATTTCAAGTGATATATTTTACGAATGAAAATTGCAGCCTCATGAAATGGTGCACTGTGTGTGATTACTGTATATGCACAAATAGATATTCCCTATTATAATATGAAGTGCAGTAAAACTCATAAAATAGACAGAGCAGCTAAATCTTTCATTCTGAATGGCTGTTAGAACGTTATGAGAAGATGGGGGGAGGGGATAAGTAGAGTGAAAAGTAAATCGTTTGACATGAAAGCCATAGTCTGAATCGAGGCTAGAAAGCAAATAGGAGAGCAGAAATATTCCAGTTCATCATAGCTTTCCTGCATAACCAATTTCAAAATAATGCAGAGAAGCGGCACAATTAACCCTTAGGATGTAACAACACTTTGCGTGGAAATCCTAAATCCTATAACTTGTATACTTAAAGTATTGAAAAGATTATGCATATTATATGAGCTGCACATATCTGAAAACATGTAATTTTGTAAAAAAAAACAATTTTTGAAAAAGAGAACATTTGTTGTGAAATCCTTTCACTGAGAATGTTGTCACAATGATGAAAAATGCTGCCTTTGATATGCACCAAAGTTACTTAATTTTGATGTGCGCCCTTCATATCTGGCACATAGCATTGCAAACGTTTGTTGGCATGTAATTTGGCGGCTCGTGTTCAGTGTTTCGTTGCCTCGTTTGCAATTTCTATCCGAGAACCCTGTATCCCAATCCCAGAAGGGGTGTGTGTGGGGGGAGGGGCCCTCTTGAATAGCTCATGTATTCTTGGATGACGCATGCGCGATGAATCCGTGCGTGGTCCTCATAGGGCTTGCAATGCATGGCATGACGCCGTAGGCACTCAACTCAACTCTTGTGCCAAACTGTGCCTTGTGTTAGTCTATGCTGTACCGTCTACTGCTTGAACTTGGTGCTTTGTGCTCTCACGTACACCCCGCATTCACCCTAATCGATATTGCTGCATAGGCTGTTCCCTAAGGCCATCAATATCTTTCTCCCATTTTCCCCATCTCCCTCACGGATTTCTCTTCTGTCCCCAGCAACCGTGTGTTTAAAAGAGTTTCTGTCTGCCTACATTTATGAAGCTGGCCCATTGATTTCCGTTCAGTAATAATGATAGCACGTGCTCCTTATAACGACACCACTTTCTTTCTCTTCTGTATAACACTATAGACTAGTTCATTGGCAATGAACTATGCGAAGCGGAACGAAATAATTATTGGACGCACTTGCCTAGCTCGCACCAATTTAATTGCACTTCGAGTGGGTATATACCAAGTAGTAGAAAAATACATTCTTGGAAGCATTTAACCGTCTTCGTTATAATTGAACGTTTAAACTCATGCAGGATGGAAGTGGTGAACGAGAATATGGCATTGCGAGGAGGCAAGACTCCGTGTAACTTATATTAATGGAGCAGATTTATCATATTTTCCATGTCGAGATATTAATAATAAATTCCAGTTCAGGTAAGAATTTAAGCAGCTGTATCCGAGAGACGGCAGCTTACAGGTATTCGTAGAAAAATTACAATGAATGATATTGCGAAATTTTAGACTCTTGTCTTTCACCCTTCATTGAAGCTGATATCTTGCCTTTTATACTCCTTATTGGACATTTATCGTTTTCATAATCAGAAATTATCCTTCTTTCTTTAGAAAAATTGAAATCACCAATGTAATCATATAGATTAATTTTGCATGGAAATTAAATGTCTTTCTTGGGAAAAAATATTTTTTGGAAATTTCTATGAAAAAGCAAACAAAATGACTAGCATGTGTGATGAAATAATTGGCTATAAGTAATGTTTCACTTGAATGTTGATTAAATCAAATTAGATTTGCATTTAAATTGAGTGAAAGTGTGAGATGTCTCAATTTCAAAACAGCGTTAATTCCTGCTCAGTTTCAGAATTAATTTATTAATTAAAGGAAAACGTATTGCCTTTTTCTAACAAATTTGTTGAGAGATTTTGTGATTAATGTTAATTAAATATTTAAACCAGTTAAAATTTTCGGAGTAAGCCAAATACTTGCTCTATATTCAATGCTGTTTTGTTATATCGTTTGAAATTATGTGGGCGCATTTGTAAGATTAAATTTCATAATGTCTGCGCAAGTGATTACCCTTATTACAAAATACATGCAGCAGATCTGTTGCATCAAACACTTTTGAGACTGCACGTAATGCAATAGCAGTTTCGCTTAGTGCATTCTGCGGGTGTGCTGCATGCATGTGGCATTGTAAAATTAAATAAGGGATGCAGTATGGCTGTAATCTGCATGTCTGCAGACGATTTATCAAAACAAGCCTGAAGCACACCTACAGAAAGCGCAAAACGAAACTGTCAATTGTTTCATGTGCATTCTTATTGCACTGATGCAGATTTGAACATTTCTGTAGGCTGTTAGTAAGAGCATTAAATCTGGGTTTTTTGTCAACTTTAATAATATAAATTACGAGATAAAAATAAATTTGTAGTTCACTTTATGCTTATGGAGATGGTGAATTTAATGTCTGTTTTAATGAAAATATTTCTTCATAAATAATGCAGTACGGTCATTTGCATCTTGTTCGAGTTGAATGCTTGAATGAACTAAATAATTTGCGTGTGATACATAATGTCAGTCTGCACATGCAATTATTTTTGTTGCGCTCATTGCTGCATTGAGGAAAAGCTATTTATGTTGGCGGAGAAATAGTGGACACATTTATGCAGTAGAGTTACTAAAGCTTAGCAGTAATCATTTTGAAGTGAAAATGGGCCAATTATGACTTTACGTCTAGTGCGCCTGTTTGCAGTAGCCTTCTATACATACAGTACATATGTAGTATTTCCAGAAACACGTGCATTTATGTTAGAAAATATGGTGCTATAGAATGTAGTCTTGCCCACGACATACATTGTGCAAGCTTCTGCGAAAGTGATTAACTTATTCAGTTATTCTGGTATTAACGCTATTAGCGAAATTATAATTATTGTACTAATAAAATATGCGTTGGTTTAATTATAGTCGAAAATAAATTGTAAATTATTTGTTAACTTTAAATTTATATGCTTGGTGAGCTGCTATCTTTGAATTTAATATAATTATATGAAAGTTCTAAATTTCAATCATGTCTCTATTAACAAAATAGTAAATTCCACTGTCGGCTCTTTAATAACAATGCAATGGAACGTTCTTTATTGATACCCCCTTCCCTTGCAGGCATTTTTTAAATGTACCCACATTGCACGCAAGTTTCGCTTAATTGCCTCGTAACTGTGGGAAAGTGGTCAAAGCAGTCTTCAGATATGATGGAAACAATGCCAGGCATTTGCTCCGCTTTAATTTCTATGTTCTCAAAATTGTCTGTTGCACATTCATGCAATAAAACAAATACTTTCCTTGCCGGTTGTCTTAGCCATCGATTTGTGCATCGCATCCAAAAAAGCAAACCATAGTCTCATTAAGTAACCGAACTCAATTATAAATTGCATAATTATGTTGGATTAGTAACCTATATTGCATATTGGTACAACATGCGATATTGTATTTTATTAATCGTTTGGGCTTCAAATGGATGCGAAATTGCACGAATGAATTTTAACGACTTCATATAGTATATTCGAGTAGAACTTGGACAATTTAAAGAATTTAAGAGCAAAATGCTCCGCAATTTTGAACACGCAGTTATCATAAATACTTCCTACAATACTCGCATTAAAATTGAAAATATGAACAATTTATAAGTATATACGCACTTTTCATTTGGATATTTATATTGATGGATAACTCATTAAATGACAGATGGTCTGCGATGTCAACTGAAGACCATAAAAGGTCTATAATGAATAAGTAAATATTGTGTATACCAATTAAAGTAGGTACCAGATGACGGTTTATTTTAAATGCAGTTATCATATTAGGTATTTCGCCGATGACGTTACAGCACATATTTGAATATTGTCTCGGAACTTTATTGAATATCCAATATCGGTATTCATGAACACTTACTTGGCCCTAGGCAATTTTAATTAGTCGAAATTTGCCCTAATTTTAATAACGATGTAGATTCCTCAAATTCATGGAATAGACAGACATTCTTCAAGATCGGTACCGTAAAACTTCATAATTTCAGACAGATATAAAACTTTAGACAGAATTGTATTCCTGTCTTCACTGTGCATTTATTTAATTCCAACCACACTCCTTTCAGTATTCCTTCGGACTTTTTCATTGTCTTTCGCAAAAATCTGAGTTTGAAACTCAACTGGAATTTATGCTAACATAATCTTAATGTAATCGAAATGAATTTAATTGCTTTTGTTGTGCGTCATTAGTTCCAATTGGATGTTTTACGAAATAATATTTTTGAAAAGTTTACACGTCCTCGTTTCTTTTTCGCTGCAAGTATGCGTGTTTTTGCTGCAAATTTCTATTCTCATGTCGTGAGTAATAAGTTGAAGCGAAAAGTGGTTGGTGTTAGAATTGTGATTGCTGTTATTCCTCTTTTTATTACTGAGGTATATAGTATATATATATATGCGTTGTGTCCTAAATTAAAATGGTGACACGCAGTATGGCACTGTGGGATTAAGAATAAAAAAAGAAGCGTGCGCAATATCGATTTCTGAGGGTCTCGTTGGGTTTTCGCATCAGTGTACATGGCGTATCGCAATAGCTGCGATGATGAACGAGTGGCATGGTTTCATCTTCATGAGAATTGCTTACAAATTGATTAGGCCGCGCAACAATTGCTATGCATGGCTGTTCGTTATTATCATTGCTGTGAAGAATTTATCGAAGGCGCTTTCGTCTTGCGTGCGCAATACAACTTGTTTCAGACAAAATGGCGAAAGAAACCATTGAATAATGGCTAGTGTTCAAGCCGTCCATGAATTCTCCTGTGGGAAAAACGAAAACAGAAGAGTAAAATCTCGTTGGCTAGCTACTTTTTTCTTGTAACCCCATCCCACTTCCCTGTTTGCCTCATTTTTTCACCCAATAACCATTTACAGGCTTGCCAGCAATAATGCCAAGTGGCCAGTCAGTTCTCAAAAAGCTCGGAAAACCTTTGTAGTAGCGGAAGCAAACGAAAGAAGACGCAACATGCAATATTTAATTGTAGGAACGCCTCTGATCTACCTATTTCAAGGTTATTGGAGATAATCTTTTCAAAAATAGGTATACTACGAGCATTTATGCCTCCGATTGCAATATGAATTTTGAAAGCATCATTATTAGCATAATTGTACAATTTGTGACACTGAAAGATACAAATTTGCTTGCAATTCAGTTTTCTGAGTTCCCTTTACAATTGGCCAGCAATCCACAGCTCCCTTTAAAGCTGGGATGCCCTGATACTGTTATAATTAGACGTTCGGGCATGTCCAGTATATAGTATAATATTAAAAGTACATATGCAGAATTTTAAGATTTTTTGGCAATTAATAATACCGTATTAATTTAAAATTATGATAAACAAAATGTGCAAGAATGTTTTCATATAATAAGATAATTGGTTCAGCACAGCAAAATCATACCGAGTAACTAGACACGTGCTCAGAGTGAACAATTTCTTGCATTAAAGGATGAATCTGCACATAGAGAACTGGCGTTTCTTTGTTCTTTTCTTTGTTGTTGTAGTTTTTTTTATGTTGATGGGATTGTATTTTTTTAATGCTCGCTTGAGTAAGGAATTAAGTCGTGGTTGGGTTGTTAAACATTATAAAACACTGTAGTAGATAAGAAAAAGAGTACTGGAGGAGGAAAGTGGGCACATGCTGTTGCGCTCAAAATATTTACAGTTAAGTTGCATCATTAAAATATATTAAAAGATGTTAATATAGAAGAAGAATATTGTGTAAGATTAATTTTTGTTTATTTCAAAGCTTGAAAATAGTAATCCCTTTTTATACTTCATTACTACTACAGAGTATGTATAATAATTGCTCATCAAATTCTATTGACAAAGCAGCTAAATTACTGCTGATCAGTGACGCTGATAAATGATACAGTTAACACGCTATTGCCTGATGTCGCTAGAAATTTAATGGGTAATTGAAGTTTTCTTTGCGCACAACATTGTTCCAGAAGGAATCATCTTAATCCTTCTAAATTTGTGTTTACATTTGCAGTTCAATACATTGACTCTGTCTAGGTACGGCGTATCTATTGTTTGAATGGAAAGGGCGAAAAACATGGGGCAATTTTTATGATACAGACTCCATTGTGTGCGTATATCGACTGCATAAAGTGCATTTGATATGATGCATTTGCCAAGCTTGGACTACCAACCAACCAATGCACTGTACTGCATGCTATTGCGTGACAACCTATTCTCAATGGGGCAATACCAACAGAAAAAGGGGGCACTGTACTGGTTAGTGAAGGGGAATAGGCCTGGAGGAGAAAAGGGAAGGGGGATACATTGGCATATCCTGTTTAGCCGATCTCCCGTGGCTTATTTGCCATTCTGATTGCTCGCCGATGCAATTTTCCTCAATGACCAAAGAGGACTTTGTTGAAGTGTATAACGGGGAAATGGTTTTTGGGGTGGACGTGGGCGAGGAAGGGAGGATAAACCCACATAGAATCGGCCACAGCACGATCGTGTGGCAGTAGTTGCTATATATTGACCTCAAACCAGTTAAAGATGTATAACAGCATGCATAAGCAATGGGAACAATCATTGAGAACTCGGGCACATGCACGAAGTTCTCTTTTCTCCAAGTGAGTATACTTTTCAGATGCGTGCAAAAGTGATATTTGCATGGGAATCTTTTTTTGACGTTCGACGATGTGAAGTATATGAAGGTCTTCGAGTTTTGTACGAAACGGAAATTGCAAAAATGTATACTTTCTTTATACAATGCAACTATCAGGGCTCTCTTTTCCCCCCATCATTGAATTCAGTTAGTGGTGATCGACTGTATGTCATTTTGGTTCCAAAAAAACGCCGCTTGCTTCTAATATACCTATTATAATTTGCCCACTTAAGTGATAGCGACCAAAGAGCCACTAACATTTTCCATATATGTAATCACATGCACTTAATTATTGCAATAGTTCATTGAAATGCAATGAAACGTAAACAGCAATTTCAATTATATTCTAGCAGCTGTATGCGCAACCGTCTTTCATTTAAATAACGTCTGCTATAGTCATCAGCTGTTAATTGCTGATGAAGCTGATATAGCTGTAATTTACAGAGTAACGTTTTTCGACGCTGGAAATGTAATTCCTAAAGAGGTATAGAATAATTGACCATTTATTTCAATTGAGTTCATCTGTTCTGATTAAATCTTCATGTGACAATTTTACGTGAAGTGAAAAAAAACATCTGTTTGATGAATTAAAATACATGGTTGGTCGAATGTTGACAATTATGGATCAATGAAGAGCTTGGTTCATGCATGCATATATCGGTAGGTATAAGCCTTGTGTGCATGTTGAGAGGACGGATTGGCAGAATTCATCATCGTTAGACGATTTATACCGGGATTGAGGAGTGGAGAATTGTGAAGGGGCAAGTTAATAGTGGCGGCCTTTTTGCTTTTTCGTCTCGGACGAATGACTAATGAGAAGGCAGCTTGGCCGATCGATGAGCACCCAGAAACGAGTACAGGGATTATGACGAGGGTCCCAGAGAAAAGAATCCTCTTCCTCTTCGTGGCATTTAATAAAAGGCCAGTGTTATCGTGCTGCAGGCGGTGGAGGCATCGGATAAAATGAGCCTGAGGCGAATATATATCCAGCATAGATCACACATCCAGCCTCCCTATATACCCCCTCCCACGATAGATAGATGTGAGGTCCATACAATATATAGTAACATGCTTTATACAGTATTACTGTATTTTACAAATTTGAATTGCCCTGAATAAATACTGCAATGATGAATTGACGTCATATGCATGTTAAATAATGCTGGCAGGGCATTGATCAGTATAACTAACTATACATTTATCAAGTGGCAAGGATACGAAAATTAATTCAAAAGTACCAACAGTTTTAATATTTGGCCTTGCTTTCCATTCCATTTGTGCTTATTAAGAACGAGTGACTGTAAATGTAAATGTGAATTGCTCAAACTGCAGAGGATGGAATGAGTAAACGATGGCAAAATTTAAATGTGATTTTTACGAAATCTTTATGCACAAATGGGATGTATCGGTGCAGGAATGTGCGAATACTGTGCGAATAATATTTACATTATGCCATATATGAAATATTCGCCAGTTTTTAAGAGAGACATAGATTAATTTGAAATTTGTATGTGCGAACATGTGAGTATTTTGGTCTCGCAATGGATCACGCGCAGACCATTATTTGTAAAGGTGACATATTCCGAGAATATCCATTGCGCATTCATGGACGGAAGAAGATGCAAGAGTCCATGGAGACCGCAAATGTAATTGTGGCTATATGGGAAAGGGAAGGAGGTTGGAAGAAGCGGGCCGGTCACCAATCTGGTGGAGCTGAAGTCTCAAGTCACTTCCACCCTTTCCAATCTCTTTCCTATATATCGTATATCGCTCACAACGTGCCCACTTCTCATCTATCGTCCAGCTCCCAGCTTCTATATGACACAACGGGGTCTGTCCGCAGCTTAGATGGCAAACATTGCCAGAATGGCGATGATTTACGAGAGGTGGAAGCAGGTGCGCATGCCTGGCTCAGACAGACCGTGACAGATCACATCCCACAGCTCCACCATGTCCTTCCTATATGTAGCTGTGTGTCCCACTCGGTATTATATAACCGGAACACGAGGCATATCGAGCTACCAAATTGCATCCATCCAATGTGCGACTTTTTTATGCGCAGACAATGACAAACATTTTGTTCGCCAGCCATGTACTACTTTGTTGCTGTTCCAATTAGTATGTAATTTCGAATTAAATGTGAATTATTCATTACATTTAATAAAAACAAATTCACGGTAAGCACCGACCAGTTATTTTACAAAATTTCGCGAAGGCACAATTCAATACGATATTTTTCTAAAAGGCAGGCACAAATTGAGAGGAATTAAGCCGTATGTCGGAGAATGAAGATGACTTGCAAAACCACTAAACCGTATTAACTTCGCATTATTAAGAAAGTTTATGACCATGCACTCCAGTGAACCTGCTGATGGATGTGAGTTTAAATGACCACATTATCGATTGAGGTCCGTGCATCGAATTGACCCTTTTAATTTTGGCAACAGCCATCTCCTCTTTCAATATACTGTCAAAGTTGGGTAATTGTGTACATGCACTTGTCATGCCTGAATTCAGATCGCAAAATATCGACCGTGGATGATGATGGGAAATCCACGAGACATGATAACTGGAGGGAAAGCGGTATTAATTTCTCGGCACAGATGTACAGTGATGTCTGAACCAAAGTATAGGAAGGGTATATGAAAAAAATGAAAGAATCCGTTTGATGCAACTGGGCGGAAGATGATGATGAAGACGTTCCCATTCCTAGCGATTTCAACCACCGGATCGATGAAATCTGAGCGTATATATTTTCCTTACATGGAAACTACTAAACAGAATTCTCCAAATGTTCACTCGGATGATCTAACTCCTAGCAATCTCCAATCCTATACCTCGAAGAAACATTCTTCTAGTCGATGCTTCTAAGAAATTATTTGTATTCCTGAAAGATTTAATCT
>WWPM01012605.1:0-10203 GCA_023279145.1 Glomeris maerens | reverse complement strand
GCGTTTGGTCTCGATTTGGTTGGTGAAATACTTCTACTGTGCATGCGCTGTCTGTGGGACGATTCACTTTCAGTTTAGGGGAGTAACTGGATCACTTCCTGCATTTCGCTTCGGGGAGCGTACAAAATTTATGTCTTTATCTTCGTTTTTACAGTTTTTCTTTCCTTAATCTGCAGCGGTTTCATAAAACCCTCAAATTTCCATGCAACACAACGCATTTTCTACAGCAAATTCTCAGTTTTAGCACATTTTTACCATTTCCCCAAAGAAACTGGTTCGCAAAATTTGTAAAACGGATGATTACCCGAACAACATTTCAACACTTGTAAAAGTCATGTTAAAAACTGTAAACTTTTATTGACACTTGTTGAAAACGCAAAACGAGCAATAAAACAAGCTAGAAATTGAAAGAAAGAAACTGCGGTGCGATCCGCATTGAGTACGCAAAAGCTACACCTCATATTGCACGATTTGCTTGCACATCTTTTTCACGTTTACACCACAAGTCCACAACAGAACTGAAAGGCATCTTGATAAGGGCCTAGGACTTCAAAAGAAGCAACCTTGCCCTATCACTTCAACAACACATCCCTGACCAAAAAACAAAAACACTTCACAAAAAGGCAATTGTCGTAATCGTTCAAATTGTGGCAATTTCTTTCAATTCAAACAATTCACTTGAAATATTACGAGGCGATATAATCTCAATGCACTTATGACATAATGAAAGCTCATATTTATGTACATTTAACAAAGAACCCATATAAAAATGGTAAACGTCATGTACCATGCACATTCTAGAGTTTTCACGCTTAGGCCACATTTTGAATCAATACGATGACAGTTATTAAATTATTATTGGCGATTCCTTGCCTATATTTGGAGAATCTGAGTTTTTCTTATATGGGAATGTATTTATCAGGCAGAATTAAAGTGTCTACACTGAACAACGAAGAAAACTCGCGATAAAAATGCCTGCTTTTTATTTTTGAATGGTTGTCACAGACCATGTTACTAAAAAACAAAAAAAGCCTCTTGTTCTCGCTGTTAAAAGTGACTGTGGTGTCAAATGTGACAAATTCGGTTCAATTGTATAGTTCCTCCTTTCAAAAAAGCTATACCTCGGTTCAAATCAAAAGAAAGAAGCAAGATCTGACCGTGTGTGCGGGGCAATTCGGTACGAGTCTAGAAACGTTTTCATTTCATAGTAGTATATGTAGTAGTTGATGTCCCAAAAAATTCTCTTCCCTATAGGAATCATGGCGACTTCAAATTAATGGCGATAAACATTTTTGAGCAAACAAAAATTCAATAGAAATCGATGCGCGTTTCACTGCGTTTTGGCAAAAATTGGATTGGCGTCGCAAAACTGGTATCAAAAAATTGGTACTACATACCGTAATACGGTAATCGTAGGAGATTAGCAAAGTAAAACTGTGACGTCAAAGACAGTCTGTGACAACGCAGGGGAGGGGGTAAACAATTACACGTAATAAGTGAAACCCCCTACAGCATGCATGCGATGAAAACGATGTAAACTGAATCTAGAAAACGATTAAGGATCTTTGTACGGTTAAAAAGAGCTTGCAGGCGCCCATCGTGACACTTGCCCACCTTCAATGACCCGCCATCGTCTCGTCTCTTCACGTCCGTCGGTTGGTCCGGCCACTGTGCACAAAATAAACGCTCTCTCGGCCTCTGCCTCCGGCTATACATCATGACACTGATGAAATGGGATTGTGAGGCGATCCCATCTGAGTGAGCACCTTGTCCAGCCACTGTAGCGGTCCGTGCAGGTGGATCTCGATCCAGCAAGGTGTGCTGGTCACGTCCTGCCGGTGGTAGTCCGCACCCCATCCTTTCACAAAACTCATTCTGAAAAAACCAAAACGCAAATACACAAGCAAGGTTTTGTAACACTCCCTCAAGCTCCCTACATGCTACGTGCGCTGGCTTTTAGTATTTCCTAACCACATTTTACCATTTTGTCTGATCACATTGCGTAGACAGACTTACCTATATACATAACAGCCAACACAATGAACAATAGCAAATGTCTTCTAAGCATGCGACTTGCGACAGAATAATATTTCGACACGTCACTGTCACTAGCTGCAGAATTACCATCTTGCACCAGCTACCAGCACCTTCCGTTCAACGAGGAACGGCGTGCCGTTTTATTGTGCTCTAATGTAATAAATCTTTCATTTCATTCTATACTTCCACGTTCAACTGAGACCGTTACCAAATAGCACAAATAGGTCAAGAGGAGCACCGTGAAAGACGCGTACGTACCTGATGGTGCACATTTTGGTGAGTTCGTACACAGCTTCGAAACCGTGGTTCACAGATTGGCTGAGCAGCTGCGCAAACTCTTGATTATTGAAAATTTTCAGACTGCATCCGGGTGGGATCTTGCAAACGGTCGACGGCAGGAAGCCGTGGTGATGATTACAGTTCCGGCTTTGTACAAAGATGGCGCTGTCACTCAGACACTCCGCGTACACTTCGCCCCCGACGTAATACAGGTGCACTCCTACGCGAGAGTTCGACGCGTAAATAAAATAAAACAAACTGACAGAAATTGAAAACAAACCTTTGCCTATGTGCCTCCTGGTGTTCTCGATTGTCGAGTTGCGGTTGACGTTGGAGAGGAGCCCCAGGCAGAATCGGTCCGAGTTATTGGATGGATCGGTGAAGCCGTCGACGATGATGCTGTGGCTCTGCGCGTGGAACACCTCACCGACACGGCTGTTCAACTCGTAGTACGCGATGGAGCACCAGTAAACGGGTTCTTGGTAAGTAACGGGGGCCACGTCCACAAACGGAGTTGAAGCGGTGCCTGGAATTTTTAAAGTCACAGATTCAATCGACGCTATAACAATTCATCTCCGCATCGTTCCTCCTAACCCGGAGGCATTCCCGTAGTGTCCATCGGTTGCTGTTGGCTGTTGTCGTTCGTCTGCTGACTGCTGTCGTCATGCGGACTGTACGCAGGAGGAGGAGTTTCGGCTAAAGACGCAAGCTTTTCGTAAATCTCTTCCCAACTCGAAAAACAAAAAATAACCAATAAGTCAAGATACCTGGCAGGCCGTACGGACTGTTAGGGGCCGACACGCTGGCGTTCGTCGAAGGCGACTGCACCGACGAAGGCCCCATCGTTGGGGCGTTTGACGAAGGGCTGCCCACGCTACTCGGGGCACCGCCACCACCTCCTCCTCCGGAGTTGACGTGCGAGAAACCCTGCTGAGAATAGCTCACGTTGTGCGGCATCGGGGGCTCCGGTATCTGTTGGAACGGCAGCAGCGAGTGTCCCGGAGCGAACTCGCTGTGTCTCGGCACCAAGACCGGTGGCAGAACTACAAAAACCCGCAAACTATTATCACAAATTACCGCAAACACTATGTTTACTTCTACCCACCTGGCGACTCGACTCTCTTGTAATGGTACGGATTGATGCATACTTCCTTCTGCTTGGCGGCGAAAGGGAACTGGCAGATCTCGAGATGCTTCAGCTCGTGGTGGCTCTGCAGATCCGGCCACCTCCAGACGCGGCAGTAGATGACGTGCGGCAGACCCTTGCGGTGCGACACCTGCAGCCTTCCGTCGAGGGACCTCGTGATGGTCACGCAGTTGCTAGGTTGGCCCGGGCAGCTCAGGGCCTTCTCCAGCTCTTCGATGGCTCCTTTCTTCTTCTTCAGTTTCTTAACCAGGGAATCGACCGCTTTCTCGGCCCACTTCTCTTCCTCGTCCCCTTGCTTCCAGCCGAGCAACTTCTTGACCGCGGGGCTCGTGAACGAGAACAGGCTGTTGAGGGTTGACATCTTCTGGAGCAGTGGAGGCAACGAGGCCACCACCACGTCCACGTCCTCCTCGTCCTCCAGCTCCACACCTTGGCTCGGTCGAGGGCCGTCCACGGCTATTGTTGTCCGCTGCTCGCTTCGAGCCGGACACTGCCAAAAATGCACAAACTCTTCCCATTACTAGAAAGTATATATTAGAAAGATATGTAACACAAGAACCAAATTACTATTTTGAACAACTGCTTTCCCGCCCATTTGGCGCCATTGGGGCGCCAAGGTTGTTCCTCGGCCAATTACAGCCCATAGGTGCAGTGCATCCATCATAATTTAAACACCAACTGCAGTGTATAATAATAACCTAACCTTCCCCTTCATTATAGACATTAGTTTGTCCGTAATTTAAGATAATATCATTAATGACCATCACGAATCCACACCGTACACAAACACATTTCACTCGTTAAACTTTTACTTGTCGGAAAAATGCAGTTGACGTCACATCAATCCAATGTCACAGGCAAGAAATGAAAAACTTCCCCATTCACAAAAATTGCCGATTTGCGAACAGTGGGAGGGGAAAAAAGAAGACAGATTTACCAAGTCATGTATGCGCAATTTTGCACTTTACTCCGACCAGATGAAACTTGAAACCCTGCAATCTTTCTTTTCTTTTTTTTTCTAAACGTTTATCTTTTTCCCCATGTTGTTACATTCAGAAGATTGAAAGCGGTTTTTGAAATCTGCCTGCTGGTGCCAAAAGAAAGAAAGAAAGAAAGCTAATAAGAAGTCAATCTGCCAACATTTTGGTCAGATACAACAATGAGGACATTCAGGTAGAGAGTAAAATTGCCAGACTGGTATAATGGTAACACAGATATCACGCCTTTAGACGATAAAAACGTTTCCTGCAATTGTCCACTATACAAACACCCACCTTATAGTCAGTTCCATCCATCCATCCAACTTCCATTTCAAAACTATTTGCGCTTATAGTTCACAAATTAACTGCCTAGTTTTGAAATACATATTTTCATCGCAATACAAATTACCTCAAGAAGTTAACAAGAAAGCGCATTAATCAGTTATTTAATTACTGAAATTGCTAATAGTAACTTGTCATAACAAATTGCATAATAGTCCATTTTTTCCATTTTTCCACACTGGATTATTTGCTATTTTTCAGAACTCTATGCTGCTACAACTACTAATAATTTGAAAATTTGCTAACAGGTTCATGTAAACATCATTTATTTGTTTTCATTGGTAAATAGTTGAAAAGCAGCACGTGAAAAGTGGGAAGAGAAAGAAGGAAAACAATAGAGAATGTGGATGGCAATGAAAGCCATGCAGCCTAAAATAGATGCAGTGGTAAACAATCAATTAGCCACGACCCCTAAACTGCAACACTAGGCCTACAAACCGAGAAGAAAAGAAGGTCATGTCCAACCGGAATCCCTAGTCAAGGGTCAAAGACTTGTCTTCCGTGTTTTCCCATTTTTCCAATCTCCGATTGGACTACAAAATTAGCGTTTAAATTTGGCCTATTGTTTTACAGGACCCTTAGTTCTTTATGTTACCAAGATCGCCGTCAACAAGTATCGGTGACATCGTGCAGGAAAAAGTGTGATTTAATCGGGGAAAAAACCCCATTTAAAACGATACTTTCACGGGGCCGCTACCAACAACTACCGCTCCTGCAATCTGCACGCATCCCTTTCCACAAACCGACTAATTTTCCGTCGAAGATCGTTACTTTTTGGGCCGCGATTATACCACGACTTATCGAAACGGTGATAACATAAAGGTGTACATATATGATGATAGTAAAACGGCGCAATATAATTGAATCTATTCGATAATCAATAGCGCGGCCGGATGGCGCGCGGATGAAGAAAAACCGAAATCAAACGAGCGAAGATTGGCGAAATGGCGGCGAGCAGTCTGTAATGGGAAAAAAACCCTGCAAAACGTGGCAAAAATAACACTCATCTCACCTCGATTCTTCGTCGAGATCCGGCTGTACAATCGCCGCAAGATTTGCCCCGTCGATTTCCCGCCTAGATGTCGACAGGCAACTCGGGACACGCTTCGCAAAATCCCGGATGAAAAGCGCTTTGCTCGAGAAAACCTCGAGACCGAAGCGCACCAGATCACCAACCGCGTCACCGCCCCTTCACACCATAGATCAATGCGGCAATTCCGCTCGTCTCCTTCCGCATCCGGTGACAAATCCGTCGCGGATTGTGGCCTTTTCCGCTTTGTAAATGTCTCCGAGGCGCTGTAATCGTGCAAATTCCCACCACAGATCGTCTTTCCACCTCCAACTTATCGGCCGGAAATACGTTTTAACGAGTGGCACTACTTGTGGGGACCGTTAGTTGAAGCGCTCATGGAACGCGGCGATACCGGCCGACGTGACGGCGGGACACTGTGACGCGACATTAATTTGGACACTTTTTGAACAGGGAGCGTCCGTATATTATGTCATCACCTTTCAAGAGGCAAACAAACATTATTTGAAAGATTAAATTCAGTTGAAGCTTCAGCGGAGTTGAATAGTCAATTTCTTCGACGCCATCTGGTGGCAAATTTGAATTTTCAAGTTTATGACTATAAATCCCAGTTTCCAAATTCAATTTCGCACTAGCTGCCTTTGCTGTATAAATTCATAATAAAAACTTGGCTGTATGAAATCATTTTATGCTGGAAATACGATACCGATTTTTTTCTCACAGTACAGGCTTTAAAAATATCTCATAACACAGAGCCCTTTGTAATTGCATGTATATTTTTTCCCCAACTGGACATATTCTGTTTCTCACTTAATTTGCATCTTTTCGATTAAAAAAAACATACAAAACCGTGAATAAATTATTCAATTGTCGTCTTTCTTTAGTAACTGTCTTCATAATAAATTACAATTTCATTCCATGATTCAACGGAATTACCTACGAGTATCGTCAATAACTGCTATGATTGGTTACAGTAGCCTACTATACATAGTGATGTTATGATGTCATCATGTCATGAATGTCAACGCATCAAAAAGAAAGTACATTTCCCGTTGCTGAAAGGTCATTTCAGACTTCAAAATATAGGCATACCTAAAGAGCCTGAAGACGGAAAACTTGACCGGAAACAAAGCTGTCAAATCATTGTTGCAGTTGGTGAAAATCAGAGACTGAAGCCAAGATGTGTTCTCTATCAATTTAGACAGCTGGACGTTTATCAAACGCACAAATGTTTCCCGATAAAAGTTAACTGCAAAATTTAGTGCTTTGACAAGCACTTTTGAAACAACCCATGATAAATCTTTATGCTTACCTCAAACTTTTTAAGCCAAACTAGGGAATCGCATTTTAAAATTCACATGTGAGAATACAACAAATTGTGTGAAATTGCATTTAGTTTGAATTATAATTGAAAATCTGGAAACTCCTACCTTAAGGCTGGTTACTCCTATGTACTTGTATTACGTCAATTTACACTGGGCCACTGACAAAATTGCCATATTGGAGGGGGAGCATCATCACACCACCACACTTGGCTTGTACACCCACACAAACAACAGACTGTTCTCGGCACCAGACTCCAAAGTGAGTCTGGAATTAAAGAAACATTGTCGCCTGACCAATCGCTTCGTCAAAACTATATAGTCGGTCCGTATAACTCTGCACACAAGATTAAAAACATTATTGTGCCGGATATTGTTCTCATTCAATATATTTGTGTATCTGATCTTCTCCATCTCTCTCAGTCGACAGCAAAGCTCCAAACAAAAACAAAAAAATAACCGGGTGACTAAACTTCCTTTTATGAATTTTCCTAAACCCCACAACATACTGATACATACACGTAAACAAAATGAGAGCAGATACAGTGAAAACGCTCAACATTCACTTGGAAAACATGAAGAAAAACACTTGTGCAATAGTCATTATGGTTACTTACCATATTGGAACTGAATATTTACTCGGTTCCTTTCAGAGGGATTTTCTTATAACGAAGTAGTAACACATTTCTGAATTGACAGCATATTCAGGGTTTTACTTCTGTGGAAGTCACATCACAAGATTGCACTATGACCTCTTCGGCGACAAGAAAATCAATCCTTATGTTGTTTCCTGTCTTCGAATCGAAAGCATCTATTCAAGTGGCCATCAAGTTGCAAGTCGCCAATGTTCACACACTGCCAGGATTCTATTGTTGCTTGGCTTTAATGGAGCCCCATTTGGGGAAAATTGCTAGCAGTAATTGTAGTCGCAAACGTCATCCAATGTCCCATCTGAAATTGGATAAATAAACATGCAATAGTTTGAACATAAATCCCTACTGGAAATTACCGCAGTGTGTCCGTGTGATAACTAAACTGTTTTTACTGACACTGTTATTTCTAGTTAGAAAATTGATGACGATTTCTTTACAGACCTTGCACCAAAATAGTTGCAAACTGTGTTATCAGCAACCAATTTATCCATTTGCTTATATTTTTGTATACTAAATTATTTGATTATAATCATGCACATTTCCTAAATAAATGTTGATTTGAGTTTTATCTGTCATGACATATTGCCAACATTTCCACATAATTCAACATTATTGCTGTTTTCATATGGCACTGTCATTGAAACAATTACCCTACTTGTGTTGCTGTCTATCGAAGATTATTATATAAGGTAAAGTGTTGGAAGACACCTACATAGGTATATAGCACCAATCATGATTCCTCAATTACCAAATATGAAACGCAAAATTTGAACACTGATCTGCACTAGACAGAGTTAAGGATTCACAGGAAATATTACGATACTACGGTAGACTTGTTGGTTGCCCTCGATTATATATGTTTAAGATCATGTGGGCCCCATCAACTTTAGTGGCGGCTTCCAGCCACAAACTCCACCTCCCTTAAATTTATTAGAGGTCAAATTTCGCACTGGAACCGCTGCAATGTCAATGCAATCATGCTTTTCGTCAGTTGATGTTGAGCAACTGAACGACATTAACTGAAACAAGTCACAAAGGAATAATAAGTATAACAGCTGACCAGTTGGAATCGAAAATGTTGTGCAGAGAAATAATTTCAACTCTCATCTGGCTGTTAACCCTCGCAGGCAAGTTGGTTCACCAAAAATAATAATGTATAGTAATAATAATAAATAGAATAATAGTAATTCGTTCCATAAAGTGCGTGTCGAAAACCAATCGACGGACAATATGCGAGACAACATACTTAAACTGAAACAAGACTTGTTCCTCAATAACCGAGTTGATGTGAACACTCCTCCCATTGGTAACCACAATGACAGTGTCATTGTACACCTTTCATTGTCACTTCTAAACATATTGGAAGTGGTAAGTATAGGGCAATTGCAAGTATATCCTATAGTTGCAATTATATTCGTACATTTCTTAATAAACTGAATGGTCATTAACAACCCAACCAGAACGACATGGAAGGAACAATTACAGCCAACGTTTGGACTCGTTTTGTAATTATATTCACAATATAACCTACTATTATAGGGCAAACAAGATGACATTTAAATGTAAAACTTGACAAGAAAACTAATTTTTTAGGATTTCAATTGATGTCACAAATTGTATGCACAATAGTCTTATTTGCCCTCACAAAGGTCTATAGTCCCTTTAATTTTATACGACCTTATTCTACATTTATTAAAAGTAATGTACAACATAAAAAAGAGAAGGCATTCCCAAGACAATGGCTTATAATAATTATCACAAACCCTTTATGCATAGCCCCATATTTTAAAATTGAAGTTAATGAATTATGTTATTAGAGCTGGGGAGACAATCGACTACAGTGGGATGCAAGTAAATATGGAGGAGTTGCAGTTTTGAGAATCCCCAACGACCATGTATGGAAACCCGATGTAACGATTTACAACAGGTAATACCTCCTTGCATATACTATACATATAAAGGCTTTAGTTAATTTGAATGGTTAAATTGAACATAGTGCTACGGCGAAGGAAATGTATCCGTTCGGGAATGCAGAAGTAACAGTGTATCCCCAAGGCCACATTATATGGTTTCCTCCGGCAACTATCCATTCAACATGCATATTGGATCACAAATATTACCCATTCGATGAACAGATATGCTACATGAAATTCGGTTCTTGGGTTCATGACGGGCTCTCCATAGATCTGAAACTGGACAATGGCACTGCGGTACGTAAAAAAAACTTGCAGCGGTACAGTAACACGTTCGCGAAATGAATTTCCCAAAATGCAAAATAGGAATTCGGTTTGGAAGAATACACAGAAAACCCCATGTGGGAAGTGAAGTCCACCTCAGCCGTTTTGAACATTATGCGTTACAGCTGCTGCTACGAGCATTACCCCGACATCACATTTTACATTACTCTGCGGAG
>WWPM01012598.1:0-15476 GCA_023279145.1 Glomeris maerens | reverse complement strand
CTGTTCCATATCTGTCGAAATTCTTTCCCCCACAGATTTATGTGAACATGAATAAACAATTACTTCACTATAGTCCTACCACTTAGAAGAATATTTTGTCACATTTATTTATCCACACAAGATTAAAATTTCAAAATGGTAATGGATTTGTTTTTGTTATAAAAAGTTACAACTGGAAATTTCCACACAAGCAGAGTGAAAAAATATGTGTAGCAATCATGAAAACAAGACATTCAAACTGTGTACTTTTTTTAGCTGGACACAAAGATAAGTGAAATGGTATCATTAAATTCTATAGCAATCCAGTTTCGCATTTTACTCGTGTAGAAACTGCTCTGTTAACACCGAAATTGCGAAAGTAAACTTCACTTATAATAAATATCGACTGAATTTCGATTAAACTTTAAAAAAAGTCTGACAAACATCTGCGACCCCCCAAGGGACTTCACTGTGCCATTTCCCAAAAAAATCTATCAAAGTTTCAACATTTTCAAACCCCAAATCCCCTTCATTTGATATCACAGAAAGGTATACATTACAATCACTGACACGCTCATAACTAATTCCAAAAATGTACAAAATGGAGGTACATACACTTCACTGAAACAAGTGCAGTTAATTAAAATTGGGTTTTGGTTAAAAGGTCACACACATACACACACACCACTCGATAATGGCCTACATTATTTTCGTCAAGTTTTTCCATGCTACCAACTCCTCATTAACGAAACTAGGTTCAGTGTTACTTTCACTATTCAATAATCCCACGCCCTTCCCAATAATTCCCTATGTTTCACACGAGGTTAATAAGCTGAGCAAAAAAGCAACATGGCGGCCAGTTTCAGCAGACAATTACAGCAACATTGAAGAATATTTGCAAAACATATCACTCAGCTTGCACAGTATCAAACAATACAATTAGTAAATTAAGATAGTTATTACTAAATTGCAAGTTTTCACAACAGCACAGCAAGAACTATTTCTTAAACTACCATAGTTTGTATAACGCAGTGGTCTGTAATGAAGATGCTATGAAGGAGATTAGATTATCAATTTGTTTTTATTTTGTTGTTGCAGTTTGAGACTCACAAGGTACGATATCTACCATGTGCTGCCCAAAGTGCCCCTTCATCACCCCAAACTTCACGGCATCTGCGATTCATCGCACGGTGAAGGTTATGCCGAACCAAGCGGTTACAAGAAGAGAAATGCCACGAGAAGGTCCTATGGGTCCATAGGCCGACCACCTCCACCAGTACAACACAACCAGGGCTATGGAGGCCCCATATGTGAACCATCCCTGTACCGAACCTTTGATGGAAGTTGCAACAACCTCAAGTTCCCAGAGTGGGGAAAAGCGAACACAGCCTATTCCAGAATCCTTCTACCAGATTACGCTGACGGTAATACACTTGTAATTAACCTAACTAAATTAGAATTAGAATTATATATTGACTGCATAATGTGTGCCAGTAGATGGCCTACCATTTCACACTATTTTTCACACAGATAAGCTACCAATACAACAGATATTTTGCTTGCAAAGTACAGAAGCAAGTTATACAGGGTGTTTCACAACTCAGGGGACAAACTTTCAGTGTGCCTTCCCTGCATGAAAACAAGACAAAGTTCCTATGAACCCATGTCCTCAAGTAGGACCTACATACAATGTGACATCCATAATTCATGCTCCCCAGATCTTTATTAGAAACGCCTAATGAATGATCAATGGAAAGATGTGGGGAGCATGAATTATGGATGTCACATTTTATGTAGGTCCTACTTAGGGACATGGGTTTATAGGAACTTTGTCTTGTTTTCATGCAGGGAATATACCCTGTCAGTTTGTCCCCCGAGTTGTGAAACACCCTGTATATTTCAATATTAAATGAAGGGAGTAAACTTAATTATGTCATTCAACAATAGTTTAGGATTGATATGGACTTTATTTTCCCCGCATAAAATTCCGGCTTTTAGGATGCAACACCACTGTTACTTTTAAGCAAATTAAAGTAACTGTTCTAATACAACTAGAAACGATTTATTTTACAAGTTTTAATAGGAATAAATGAAGCACATCCAGCAACTTTATATGGAACACTGCACTTCATCTATTTAACTTTCATATACTGTATACAAAGAAGACATCTACACACATCGTCTTGCAACATGACCTACACAGTTTTTCCCACTCCAAATAACTTGTACAGGGTTGAAAACAAGTCCAGATTTGAACAAAAACCAAGTTATTGCATGCCAATTATTTTCAAAGTCAACTCAAAATCATTTTCTATACAATTTCAATATATTCCATTGAATCAATTTAAACTGTCAAAATTTCTCACATGTTATTTTGCTCTCGAATTATTACAAGATGTGTCCTGTATATAATGGCTGTTCTCACTTGGTCACCAAAAAAGTTGTATAGATGTCATGTTACAGTTTTTGATGTGTAACTTCATACTCTGCTTTCCTTAAGGCAAGGGTTTGTCGAAATCCAAGTGACCTTAATCTGTCTCATGCTGAAGATTTACTTTACAAGTCATCCAAAATGTGTCACGTTGCAAAAAGAAACCAATAACAATCCCAGCTATTTTAATTATTAATTACAAACAAACCAGATTGGCCACCGTAAACTCTACTTATCGATTACTGTTAATAAATAATTGGCCAAAATCGCGTGCGTTGTGTTGCTCAAAGTTGCTAAATACTAAGTCACAAAGTAGCTTTAAGTTGGACACAAATCGATCCAGATTTTCTCGATAAGAAAACAATTCCCACGGCCTTAAAAATTGCACAACCTAACATAGAAACTGACCGATAAACAACTTGCAGCAAATATGCAATGCGAGCTACACAGTGAGAAACTAAAATAATATTAGACTGCATAACTACATTTTAATGCAGAGCAAACAAACAAACTTTCTCACATAAATATGTCAAAAAAATAAGAATTTACTAAGAACAAACTTCTGTCATTACGAATTAGTATTTTCATTAAAGAAATCAAACTGGGTTCCTAATCACATCTCAATTGACATCATTTCACACAGTTTTACAGCCTTATTTATATGCATAATAATTCATCTAGGAACCCCTAAAGCTACCTGACATTCAGGTGATTTTCGACTAGGTCATGTATGGGTGAACCTGTACATTAACAGTATGTAAAACGATAAAGGTGTGACATGTACAATATTGCAGTTAAAAGCTAAAGCAACTATATACCAAACTGGTTTCCCATAGGTTATCAGTCCATCAACGAATGAATAAATAGTGAGTCGACAATAAATTACATCACGTGTCAACTTGTAAAATTGCAAATTTAGATTCGCAAGCGTTAAGTTCACTGTAACAAGGGCGGCTGCTACATGTGATTTGACATTTACAAAATCCAATGAATTGCTAGATATAAATATGTTTTTTTTTTAAGAAATTAACTAATTAACTGCGTTGTGTGCAGGTGTTGCATCTCCAAGGGTACGTTGTGACGGTACGCCACTGCCCAGTACTCGAGTGGTCAGTTTGGTGGTGCACAGACCTATTCGCCATTACCTGGAGCCCCACACTCATCTTCTCATGCAGTGGGGTCAATTCATCAGTCATGATCTAACTTTCAAACCAGATGCTAGAGGTGAGCAAATCAAACTAATCATATGCATTCGCGTAATAGTTCGAGGCATGTCCAGAAAGTAAGAGTACTCGATTTTTATATTTTTTAAGAGGCAATTTATTTGAAATACAATTACCGGATTTTGTTTGTATATATGTAAGCTATTTTTCCACGTAGTTGTCTTTCCGTTCTATGCAGGTTTTGAGCCGTGTCACAAGTTTTTTATGTCTTCCTCAAAGAATTCTCCCGCCATCTAATTTTTCCAGCTCGGTTGAAAAAATTTCCCCCACTAATGAGAGTCTTCAGGGAGGTGAAAAGATGAAGGTCTGAAGGAGAATATGCGGGGCGGTTCAAAATGCCCCATCCAAATGCCCCAAAAATTTCACACATTTGGCGGGATTTTTTATCGACATACTTCACACGAATGGTCACTACAAGGAGCCTTTTAGTACTAATTAGGGCCACTTGTGCTCGTTGTGTTCAGGAGAACCAAGCCTACAGATCAGTGTTGCCAAACTTCGGGTAAAAAAAAATATCCCCAACACAAGAAGGCAACAGTACTCTTACTTTGTGGATATGCCTCGTATATTAAGAATTTGCTCTGCGGTTCCGGGGGGAAAGGAAAAACTTGGCCGCGAGTTCATTCTTGCGAGCAGATAAATGGGAATTTAAATTCATTACTGCGTTTTCAAGTTTCAACAATACCCTGCAAGCTCTTTATAACATGAAGAATGAATAACATTCGCAAATTCACAAACAAATCTGTGAAAATTAAGAATTCTTATACGCCACAACAACCTGAGCATGTCACTTTTCTTTCGTTTTCTTTCCCACCACGGACCAACTTCTACACTGACCTCAACTTCTACACTGTCACTACCACCTACACATACACAAAACTGAAAGCACGAACAAGTCAACCAGAAATTAATGTGTGACCTTTACAATAACTACATTCCCAAGAGCCCACATGTTGCAAACTTAAAGCGACCCAAATGCATCCAATTTTGGACAGTGGAACAATCAAAAATAGTAGTTACTCATGTACATAACTCCAAATTGTAATGGTATTAGTGCAGCGTATTACGTATTTTCTGTGTCTTGGACATGCAAGATTTCATTTTGTGTTTTGTGGTCATCGAAATTAGGTAAAGACGGTTCAAAGTTGGAATGTTGTGGTGATAACACTCACCCAGAATGTCTGCCAATATCCATCCCTGGTGATGATCCCTTCTACGCCAAATACGGTGTCCGATGCATGGAGTTTGTCCGGTCCGTTGTAGCCAAGAAGGAAGGTTGTGCCCTGGGTAAGTTACACAATACTTAATTCAGAAATGGTTGAATAGATTTAAAATAGCGTTTTGCTAATTTTTCCTTTATATGTGCCCAGAATTCTAGGTTTTTTGTGTGTCAAATAATTTTCCTCCACACAAGTCTTTTCAATTTAGCTTGGAACTGTGTTTTTCATTCAGTTTAAACAATCCCCACTCCAATTTGTTTCTTTTTTCTTTCTTTCACGCAAGCAAGTGAAGAATATTTTTCATTCATGGCTGCTACGCTTTGACAAGATCTATTCTACTTACACCTTATCGTTGAATGTAAATACGACACGGACAACTTTCGATTGTCCGCGTGCAATTTTCAGTGAGTAAATACGATGTTCGTGTTGCAAACAAAAAACTGGAATAGCAACACGGTGCTTATAGTGAAACAATGCATCAATATGTCACGTAGATATGTGGTACGCGTACGGAAACGCAAACGTCCAATTACATACATTACGATTACCACAGAGTTGAAGCATTTTCTGGAAAGCGTATCAATAATGCGCTGAATAATTACCTTTTTAGTTATTCATTCAACTTGTTTCTTTGCGTTTCCAGGGACGAGGGAACAGGTGAACCAAGCGACTTCTTACATCGATGCTTCTCACGTTTACGGTCACTCCGAAGCCAAAGTTGAAGAACTGCGCGCCTTCGAGCACGGTAAACATTCTGCAAAATTATTTAAAAAGAGAAAAAGGAAGGTGAACGATTAGAAATGAAGTAGAAATGCCCATTAATCTTGCAGGTTTCTTGAAGACTGATGAAAGGTCACCATACTATTTGCCCGAAGGAACCGATGATGAATGTCGCTCTCACATTTGTTTCGCTGCTGGTCAGTAGTAAAACATCATTTTACTATTTTTTAAAACTGCATACTATGACACATTAATTATCACCTGTTGAACATAGAACATTCAGTTTTGTCGCCTAAATTTCAAAATTTCTTCATAATATGGAGGCTATCATTTATCAAATCCCAATTGCAGTCTTCATTAATTATCTGAACATATCCCTGAATAAGTCCTATACACAATTTCCATCGCAATGAAATTGGCAATAAATCCAAATTAACGGATTTGCAGAATTGAAACTTTGTTCAAATAACCACAGTATACAGGGTGTTTCTAAACTACAGGGACAAACTGACGGCATATTCCCTGCATTAAAACAAGACATACAGTTCCTATAAATGCTTTGGTTTTTAAGTAGCACCTACATAAAATGTGACATCCATAATTCATGCTCCCCACATCTTTATTAGGAACGAATAATGAAGGATCTACTAAGTGTTCGTGGACATGGGTTTATAACTTTGTCTTGTTTTCATGCAGGGAATATGCCCTGTCAGTTTGTCCCGGCAGTTTAGAAACACCCTGTATATAGCAATCTGTATGATGAAACACTATTGAAAATTACAGGCGATGCCCGAGTTAACCAGCAACCCGCTTTGATGGCCTTACACACGATGTGGATGAGGGAACACAACCGCATAGCGGAGCAACTGTACTCCATCAACACTCACTGGGACGATGAGCGTCTTTTCCAGGTTTAACAACGGCATTATGTATATAGCATGATTCCATTTTAATTTCAACTATTCTCAAATGAACCTGTATATGGCAGGAAACGCGCAAGATCGTCATGTCTCTCTTCCAACATTTGACGTACTCCGAATACCTGCCCATCATCCTCGGACCGAAATTCATGAAAGACTACGATCTGTACATACTGCAGAAAGGCTACTTCAGCGGTTACAACGATTACATCGATCCCGCCATCTCCAACGTGTTCTCGGTCGCAGCGTACCGCTTCGGACACAGTATGGTCAGGTCGCAGTTTTCCAGGTTAGAACACATTTCTATATGTTAGAACATTTCTTTGTAAACATCAGTGGCAACTTAATTGTCATAGGTATTCGCACGATCACTACGAGATGCCGACCGCTCCACCGCTTTGGGTGGATTTCTTCAACTCGACTGTCATTTTGGAAGAGTACGGAATCGATCAGATAGTTTTAGGTCTGGTCAATCAATGGCCCTATTACGTGGATGAATCGTTTACGCCTCAGGTGTGTTACAAACCGTATATACTGTACCATTATTTTTGTTTTGGGCGGGAAACATAAATATTACCTGTTCAAACTTCAGCTAAGGAACCACCTGTTCGAACAACGAGGTGACGGATGGGGATTGGACTTGGTGGCCATCAACATCCAAAGAGGTCGCGAGGTTGGACTGCCATCTTATAACGAATGGCGTGAACTTTGCGGTATGGGCCGTCTCTACAGCTTCCAGGACCTGAGAGGGCTTATGCACGAGGAAACCATCCAGAAGTTCGCCAAATTATACGGGTAATGTCCCCCGGCCATTGATTCTTGCCAGTAGTTTTCTAGATTTTTGGGCATTGTAGGAACGTGGACGACATTGATCTTTACGCTGCCGGAGTAAGCGAAAGGCCCTTGCACGGGGCCCACATCGGTCCCACATTCGCGTGTTTGATTGCCAAGCAATTCCGCAATTTGAGATTCGGAGACAGGTTTTGGTTCGAGGGCAGTGGATATCCGGGTTCTTTTTCACCTTGTGAGTACACGCGCGTATACATGGTTGCCTGTTAACGAACGTATAGTTTGTAATTTATTTTTTGGATTCACATATAATTATTCCAGATCAGCTGAATGCAATTAGGAAAGTAACTTTGTCTCGAATTATCTGCGATAATTTGTACGGCATCTACACGCTGCAGCCGTACGCGCTAAGGACACCCGGACCGGGGTATGTACAATTTTACCAGAAAACTAATGAACTACATTAATGTTTAATTGTGCTACTAGAGATTTTACACTCAGGGTTACAGCACAACACTATTGGAAATATTCATGAGAATTCACTAAAAACCATTTCAAAATTTGTATAGTAGTTTGTAACGTTTGTCTAACATGTAGGTATTGAAATTCTATTTATACTCGGAGAAATTTGCCTAAAAACCATTTCTATTCATTCAAATTTGTTAATAAAAAAGTAATTTCATATATGCAAGTTATTATTCCTTCAGATTACCCAAAATTCACATTCATTTGCGTCAAAACTGTTATTTCCCACTTGTTCTTGCAAGATATGTATTTCTAAAGTTAGGCCTACAATCGAGCACATGTCGATGGACAAAGGCCATCTTCTGCAACGTGGTCGGCTGTATAGGCCTAACATTATTAGGCTTAACTTTCGATAACAGAAAAACGAAAATTTATACCGTTTTCACAGAAACGAACGTGTGCCATGTGATCATCCGAGCATTCCGAGCTTGGACCTCAGTTATTGGAAGGAAGATTACGCGCCCAATGCCCATTACAAGAAATAATTGACGAATTATTGGTATAAACCCGCTCCGTGGCGCGCATTGTGTAAAATAATGTTGCCAGCTGCCCCTCGAAGTCGTACACATCAGTGGGAATGGACCAAGGCAAATTGATCCCGCCCCCAACCCAGCAATATTATCTAAATCATCATACTATTACATATATCAAGTATTTTCTTACAAAGCCAACTCATTTTTTCGCTAATCATACGAAACACGGCGGCATCGATTACCTAATTCACTTTCAATTGCATCAAAACTGCAAAAATGCGTAGCGACAACAAGGGGCACTTCAGAGTTCGGCAACATCGTGTGTAATAATAATAATAATGCCATCACGGTCTCCGCATTTTTTAAATGATCCTTTTCATCTACCTATTTTTGACAATTGTTATCATCATCCAATCCATTGATCGATTGATCCAGCAAAGTTGCGCTGTTGTTTAAGGAACGCAGTTAGGCTCCGCCTTCTATATAACCCCAAGCCCAATCGCTGCTACGCAGCGAAAAAGGCACCAGCAAATCAGATTTATACATGTGGTAGCATGTGGGCGGAGATTTTAAAGATACGCCCGGAGGCGGAGCTTCGCTGCGTTCCAAAACGTACTTTGCGCATCATCGCCCTATAAAAAACCATGTAATAATTTGTTTTCGTTATTGTTTTCATAAAAAAATAAAGTGGACAAATGAGTGGAGGGAAGAGAAGAGTAAGGGGAGGGTGTAATATTAAGGTTTTAATTTTGTAAGCGAACAAAAATCAATCGCGTCT
Source organism: Glomeris maerens (assembly GCA_023279145.1). Lineage (NCBI taxonomy): Eukaryota > Metazoa > Arthropoda > Diplopoda > Glomerida > Glomeridae > Glomeris > Glomeris maerens. The sequence continues at coordinate 6,418 of WWPM01012598.1, read as the reverse complement.
TCAAAATGTGCGATTTCATCACTTTGTATCTACGTACCTTGTTGGTATACATGCAGCCTTGTGCGAATTATTTATATAGCATTATTGTAATACATACTGAATAACTCTGTAAACATGTAATTTATTTTTTGGTGTACACTGAAAATAAATGTGAATACACATGTGTCGAGTTTCTTTAATGCAGTCTACATTTCACTTTTTAACTATTATAAATATAGCAAATAATTACAATGGCTGTCAAGCACAACGGTTTAAATTAAATTAAACAATTAATTAAGGTGCAATGAATTCAGTAGCAATTAAGTTTGTCACTGATGATTATAATTCATGGGAGTTAATTGTAGAATATGTATTCCCAGTTTGTTTTTTTAATTATCTACATAAAAGATAAATTTAAAATGACACTTTTTAAGTTTGGGTTTCAGCTTGAAAATGCTGAAAAAATAACGCTTTGGAATTACAAATTACAGCTTCATTGAATCACAATTATGCACCATGGAAAGTTTTAAATAGTGGAAAATTAATGCAATTTTATATCAATTTAAACAAAATTTCATACTGACCAATTAAGTTCTGCACACTGCGTTCTACATTGCTTTGAACCAAACATTTATAGCAACATACAAACACTTGATTGCATATTGAGAAATGAAGAAAGTATTATAATCATTTTGCGCGAGGTGTCAGCGTGCATACACAACAAGAAAATATTATTCTCTATCAATAAATTCAATAGAGGTTTCTGCAACTCTATATCGCTATTTTAATCCGATTATCACATCAATTCATTGCTGCCTGTGCATTAAATTCCTAAACTTCATAATTCTACCATTCTATATGCACTAATAGCAAGCAACTGCAATGACTAGCATTGATTGGTATATTTCTTAATTAACTACTCTCTTTTACGGCAAGGTTTAACTGTGTAATATCACTATTGTAATCTAAGGTTCACCATCTTCCCTTAAATAAAATATTTCAAATTGGGGTGAAACACATACATGGTCCCTATTTTAGATTGAATGCAATTTACGCATAAGTAAAGACAACCAATGGGATCGTATGATTTTTGTACGGCTTTTCAAATTTCAAATAGTGAATAATGAAAATTGCTCGATGAAACCATAGGGACTGCGAACAATGGAGCTTCAAGAATTTCCAAACAAAATATTGCCAACAACAAAATAATAAATAATAAGGAACTGAAAATTGTGACTCATCGTTTGCCGCATGCAGATTAGACAGTGTAAAACTGGATAGCTGCGGACGACTGCAATTCAATTTGTCCCATCTTGAATTGAAGTCTTTGAAGCCACTTGAGAAGGTGCGCGGATAACAAAGAAGCGTCTCCTCGGCTCGAAGTCGGTGGCGGCCGGTTCTCGCACGCCTGAAGTCGGACCAGTAGATGCGAAGCGAGCTGCATTCATCAAACAAGAAACCATTCCATTATTTGCATTTCAATAGCACGGCTACTTTAAAACGACAATTACCTGGTTGCGATACGAATTCAAAACCGGCTTCCACATTGGAAATAGCTGCAGAATATAAGCAAAAAAAACCACGTACTCCATTATACGTACTACACTTACCACCCACAGCGTACGTACTTTGGCCAAGACTGTTGAATTGCACTCCAATAGACCTTCCATCAAGCTCAAGAAATGCAGAGTCACCATTTCCGCTAACTGGAAACCGAGCAAACAAAATTCCTATATGAAATAGCCGGTATAAGCCTTTTCCTGTTTCGTGTTTGTGTTTCATTAGAAGGGCCGTGTTTGTTTTCGTGTGTGTATATTCAGAATTGGAGTGGGAGAGGGAAATCTACAGAAATTAGAACTAGGAATTTGATGGGACACGTGATCACATACGAGGAATGACAAGATGAGGAGGAAAAGGTGTGATACTATAGAGGTGGCGGAAGTAGACAAAATCTGAAACAAGCTAGACTAGAGGGTCCCAACCTGATCCTCTCCCTCCTGCCCGAGGCATAAAGTGGAATAAGAGAGTAGCAGTAACAGAGAAAAGTGCAAGTGTGTCAATTGCCACGTAAATACACAAAAGCTCAGTTGTATATTTTCAGTATACACGTGTTTCTAAGTTCTAAATAATATCAACTTGCATTTGTTAAATCCTTACCACTTTGGAATGAGCCAGCAGTTGGAGGATTCCCGGAGTAACTTTGGCCCAGAAATCGGAAATGGTCAGCGAAGCTGCATGGTGATATTCGCCGCTTGGATTGTTAAGGGCGGCCAATTGTTCGCAGTACATGGTCCAAAGCTGCTCAAAAAAGAATCTACAATTCATCTACAACTCATCTGTACATATGATAATGTATTCTTCGGCCAACTACTATATAAATACTATCTTGATGCAATAAATCTGTTATGTTTTCAATCAGACAACGTTTCGAAATATTTAGTTTTTGAGTCTAAACCTTTGTGCCAATACCAATCATTAGAATTTGGCATTTCGCTTTGTTTCTTCTTCTATTGCGCATTTTCCAAAGCGTCAATTTACAACCGGACAAGCAAATAAATCGCTTAATCACGGAGATATTTGTGAATGTATACCATATACCTGGCACAGAATAAAGGCGTGGAAAAGTGATGACATGTGAAGCACGGAAGCCTGAAAACCCCGAATTCGGTTACGTTAATTTGCAACATGACGGCCAATTCGGATAGCAACCTTCGATTGCTCCGCGAATCCCGCAAATATCACTTGCACGTGATCGGCAACATGGCTGCTTGCTTCGAGAGGTATTGGCTGGCAGATGAGGCTGCTCGTTCCTCCGATCACCGCGATGTGTATGAGCGCGCCGAGCAAAAGCCACGACAGCAAGCGGATGTGAGTAACGCAGTCGATGAATTCCCTCGGCCTTTACACAGTAGAATGTCTCATTGTTACAAACATATTTACTTGAGGGGTTATTATATACTCTACCCTTGTTGAGCTGCTGGAAGTGTATTGTACAGCCAAGGAAGGTGTCGATTGACGGACCTCATTTCGCGGTTATTACCGCGAGTAAATTCCAGGGCAAGGTACTGGGCTATTCCGGCTTTGACGGCACCGCCCAACGTGTCTTCGTTGAGCCCCACAAGAGTGCCCTTGAAATTGCTCTGTAAGAATAATAAAGAATAATATTTATTAGCAGATTAGTCGAATTAAAGCCGAGTCATTGCAAGTGACGTACTTTGATTTTACTCAAAGTGTGGACATCGGCAATGAAATCCATCACGTCGGTCAAGTATTGTCGCATGCATTCGGCCGAGCTTGTGGTCATCATATTTTGAAGCTCCCAATCAACAACTCCGATGTCTTCCAAGATGATGCTAGGACCGAGTGTTCCGCCAGCATCTTGCACTACAAACTAATACATCGCGTCCCATGAACTAAAATAATTGCTATCACGTTTAATCAAAATATATGTACGCGAACTCACTTGGACAAGCATCAATAGGTTTTTGTCGGGAATATTCGTTTTGAACTTCAAAGTCTGTACAAGGTCAAAAACAACCATTCTGGATAGAAATAATTTATCTCGTTCCTAAATTATAAAAAAAAACAACTTTTATTTACTACATGCGATAATTCATATTATAATCTGTAATATATTACTTTTGAAAAAGCTCTGTTACACAGATGACAAACATCCAGTAGATGTTGGTACTGAAAGTAGCAGTTTTGAATGATGAAACTCAAGATTTTGGAGAATGGATCCAAGATAGACTGTAGTGAAAACAATTAATAAAAATAATTATATACAAAGAATTAGATGAAAAAAAGATACGGTTAGGCTTATACTTTGAAACTGTGAAGTCCAGGAATCTTGAGGATCGAGCAAAATATCTTCAAGGTTGGAGTCATGTCTACTGCAGGTGGCAATACTAAAGACAGTCTTCTGAAGAAGATATCGAACTGCGGAAGAATTGTTGCCCAAGCTGCCGAAGAAGCTTCAAGTTGAAGACACTCAAGGTACGCGGCCATGTTACACATTATACGAGGCACGGTATCAGTCGGTAAATTCTTTTTCTCGTTCAAACCCTGGTAAGAAGCATCAAATTGTACCATTTAGGTCTTCTGGTTGGCTAACTACATGTGAATTAAATACAGTATAGAAAAAAGCTAACTTCTAACAGTAGCATCAACGGTGCCATCGGATTCAACTCGTTGAAGTCCGACAATGCGAACGCAATCGTTTTGAAGAATTCGGGATCTGTAAAAAAAACAACAACAATTTGATCAATGATGTACTTATTTATTGTTCTCTTAAACTCTCGCCTTCTATCTTGGTCTGGAAAATTTGAAGGAAAACGCCGGAAGGTGCCAACTGGTGCAATACGCAACGCAGGAATTGTCGCGCAATACTTCTTGCGTTTCCAGGTAAATACACGTTGGAATCCACTTCCCATGGGTACATGACACTAGTGGCAATCCTAATTGGCAAGAGATTACACCGTACATTTGCAGCTGATTCTGTGCTGTAAAATAACAGCTTAATTACCTTGCAACCGTGTGAAGGATTTCCGGTAAGAGCGGAGCTGCGAACACAGGTTCTCTATGGATATAAGTCGATAAGATGACAATACTCAGACCTAACTCTTCATCGCTGTAACTTTCTATGATGGAACCGCAATCTCCGCAACGCATCACCTGAGTTACCGTACGTGATTGATTACAAACAATATCCCGACACGAAAAATCATTGTACTAAACCATTGTATCTTCCGAGCTTTTGGATGTGAGAGAAATGGAATTTTTCGAACCACTGCTACTAGCCGCAAATTCCCCTTTCCTTGATTTCCTGAAATAAGTACGAGCACAATTATGTTTCGGGCAGATGCAAACCGATCTGAGATTCCATTTCAAACCAAACAAATTACACACTTATACCTTGTTGATGAGTTGCGGATATCCATCAACTTCTGGCCATCGAGTGACCCGATCGCCGGTTTCCTTTGCCGTCTCGGCCGAAAATGGCTTTTGCCTTTGCCTTCTTCTGCGATATAAACGGAACCTGCAAATTCTAACTAACTGCGATACAAAACAAAATCAAAATCAAAATCACCGTGATCATGTCCGTAGCGAAGTCCAAGTTTCTCTTGACCAGAAAAAGATGTTGCATCGTGATCGTGGGGTTCGACGTTGATAGCCTCCACGCTTCCCGTACTTTGGTAGAGAGCATCCAGATGAGAATCGTAGGCTTTGGTCAGTCTTGGGCTTGGACACGGACTCTGCAAATTCCCACCAGACAGACTTTTAACCGCGTGAAACTCAAATGAACAGCAGTTCTCTCACACAAACTTTGAAAAAAGAGGTATCCGGAGTTCGCGATTCCAGACGATAGGTTGGGTAAAGTCTTTGAGACACTCCGAGGTTCGGTTCCGGGCTTGGAACTACGCGGTCCAGGTACGTTGGTTGCGGCACGAGGTACGAGTCCCTCGATACCAAAGAGGTTCTGCTAGGCACGGTACCTTGAAATTCTGCCGTAGTCGGCAGGATCTCCGTCACCGGTCGGCCGGTGATCGCGGCCGACAGAGACAACGAACGCGCAGCCTCGACCTGTAACTGAGGAACGGCAGCGATATCCAAAGAAGCTTTCTTGGATCTCGGCTCTTGACCGCTACTGGCAGTAGGAGCGGAAATGACCCGTATCTGTTCGTACACCGTAGGCTTGCAAGTTGACGCGGTCACCACAGACACGCAAACCGCGTCCGACATAACCAAGGCTGGTTTCTCGACGATGGTTACCGCATCCATCGAAGACAAAGAACAAGTTGGGATTTTGCCATCGGTCACGACTGACGTCAGGTTGTCGCTTGAGGGCGTTTCGCCCGCTTCCCCCGAATGCTTCCAACCCTCCAACGTGTTCCACACTCTGCCGAAAAGCGAGGTCGTTGCCGCACCGTTGCCGTTCGCCGAAGATGGCTTTTGGGAGATGGATGCGGATGAGGCCGGTGAATACCATCTGCAGGATGGATCGGAAGATGCAACGGCCGGTCGTGGAGGTGTGATTTCCGCTCTGGACGGTGGACCGACGGGAAGGAGTCTCTCCGGTGATGGTACGGGTTGAAGCCGAATAGGGGAATGTACCTCGATTGTCCAAGGAACGGTCGCTTGATACTTCGTCAATGCGAAAAAGAGAAGAGAAAGAGCAAGGTGTGCGGCATTAATAACTAAGATAGAAGTATACTCATTGTTCATGAAACAGAAACCATTCAAATCCCATAAATTCTTCACCAGACTCTACATTGAAAGAATCAATCGCATTTTAAATGACTGTCGGCATTTCGTTTTCTGAAAATGTGCTATCTATACAAGCAAATGAATGGCGGGAAAGTTTGTGGTGCGCGTTATCTACCGAAAAATACAGTATATACTCTCTTCTCGGGTTTTCATTTACTTTTGGAGTGGTCGT
>WWPM01012587.1:0-22984 GCA_023279145.1 Glomeris maerens | reverse complement strand
TTTTTTTTGTATTCAACACCTACACCTAAGCATCAAACTCCTATTTCATTCATCGAATGTAACTGGCAATGTATTCACATCCCATCCATGCAAAAAAAGGAAATAACATTCCTTATACAGTTTCCCCAAAAACTAGTTTCCTCGACGTAAAAGATGCAAAAGTAAAAAAAACCCGCCACAGAAAGCTCTACAAACGAACCAAAGCCTATTCAACACAAAGAGTGGGTTGAAAACAATGACGTGCATTTGCGCATGCGCACATTCAATCGTATGCGGGGGGGTAGGGCAGCACCTCGTGGTCTTTGTTTAGCAACACAGTCTGCTTTTTCCCTACACAGTAGTCCTACCATACAGTGTGTGTCCAAAGTGACACAAAAAAATCCTCCTCACCTTTGTGTATTCCAGTGAATTTATCTTTGAGCACAGTTAGTTCGAATATCTTTCCAAACTCCTCAAACATTGGTTTCAGGTCCTTTTCATCTAGGTTTCTCGGGATCTGTCCAACGAATAGTTTGATTGCATCGTGGTCCTTTGGAAGAGCTGGTGCCAGTGGAGTATGAAGTGGCACAACAACGGCCATTGCACTTGTGTCATTCATGTTCACATAGGTAGGTGCCATGCTGAGTGTGTCCAATGTTGTGGTGTCCAAGGGCAGGTTGACCACCACTCCGTTGGACATCATCTGCAGCCAGCCAGCCAACGAAACGTTCACTGTTGTGTTGGGCACTGGGCACACATACAACATACACACACACTCACACACTAACACCAAAACTAAAACGCCCGGTCGGTGCCCTCTCCAACACCCCTCTTCTTTCTACACCCTACCCTCCACGTACACTACACTTGGTTTGTGTCTCTCTCTCTCTCTCTCTTTCACTTTCCTCTCCCCCCACATCCCCTTTCCCAAAACCTATATATATACATACATATATACACATTATTATCTCTCCCCCACGCAGCTCAACAGAGCGGCTGCTGTAAGCATCGATTTGTCCCAGCAATGTGATTGGCTGCTGTCTCACCAAGCACCACGTCATAGACACCCTCGTCCACCCACACCTAGCTCCCTTCTAGACCTTCTATACTCTCACACTATCCACCGGTATAGGTACCTACTTTACGCTTCACTGTATAGCATAGGCCTACTATACAGGGCGTTGCAGAATTACAGGGACAAACTGACAGGGTATATTCCCTGCATGAAAACAAGACATCCATAATCCATGCTCCCCACATCTTTCCATTGATCATTCATTACGCGTTTCTAATAAATATGTGGGGATCATGAATTGTGGATGTCACATTTTATGTAGGTCCTACTTAAAAACCTAAGAGTTTGTGGGACATGGGTTTATAGGAACTTTGTCTTGTTTTCATGCAGGGAATATACACTGTCAGTTTGTCCCTGTAATTCTGCAACACCCTGTATAACAAAATCCAGCTAAGGCTTCTAAAAATGACATGCAACATCATATTGCAGCTACTCTGTGGACAAAGAGATGCTTAGCAACGTATACTGTAGCAGTGTTATTGAACAGCTTATTCATAGATTTACTAGAATCTTTTTTTATTCGATGAATGAAACTCGATTAATATTTTTCGATTGAGCTATTGCTACTTGACCAATTATAACTTGTGACTGGCTAACAAAGGCAAGAGTGTGACAAATTATTATGGTCACGCCTAGACAGTATTAACGACTTTTGCGACTTTAGTTCGACGGTATTAATATTTATTAATAGCGTACTCAAATCATGTAATGTCTTCAATAAAAGCCCCAAGATAGATGTGCAAGTCGTTCGCTGATGTCATATGTTGAAATACTGTATGTAACCGGGAAGACCCATGAGTCAGCGGTTAATTCAGTAAAATAGTAAGCGAATAATTATTATCGGTTTTTGGCACCACAAAATTTGAAATTCAGACGCAAATAATGCATGGGAAATTATAAAACTAATTATTGCTAAATTGCTTTACAGTTCAAAAAATTTGCGAGCAAACTTTAGCTTATTGATCACCGCAATTTTCCCAAAAATGGTAACACAAGTTGACCATCAAGACAGATTTGTTTGCAACAAAACATGTAAGTAGCATTAAGAATTAAGAGTTTTGCTGAAATTCAATTTGATTTCCGTTTGTGATTTTTTACCAATTACTGAAACCAGAATATTAAATTAGGCAATATTTTTAAATCTTAATAATGCCTCTTTGTTAAGTAAAAATGCTATCAAATGTGTAATAAATGTAGACGAATATTCGAGGGTCAATAGAATTTCTACTCCTTGCCACAACAATCAGACATGTTTATGCTATAATAAATACGTCATTTACTATATTAAATTATTAGTGTAATAATTCACAAGAAATGAGAGTTAACAGTTCTGCATACAAAGGGTTATTAAAGTACGTATAATGCTCTTAAAATTGCACCAAAGAACAATCACTCATTGAAATTTCCTTAAATTATTTCCTTAGATATTACAGTCTTCATATACTTTTAACATGGGGTCACAGACTTGTCACTGGCATGCCAAATGAACCAAGTAATGAAGACCTACCACCCCTTTAGCCCTTTGCAACGGCACCTGAAACAGTTTAAGATGGCCGCTCACCTAGATAAGAGGTTTAATACCTGCTAGCATTTGGTCCCTTTCCTTTACAGCAGCACATAAAAGGGAGTTACGTCACCCCCTCAGAAATCCCGAGCTTTACTTTAAAATATCTTAGGCAATAATTTAAAAAGTGAGTGTTCTTCAGTGTAATTTTCAGGGAACCTTAGAGAATCATGTCAGTTCACCTTTAAAATACACTAGCAAAATCCGAATGTTTCATAGAAACCATGGCTTATGAAGACCGAAAATTGAATGTTTACACAAATAAATACGAGTAGTGTTTGAAAAAGCGCCATCTGGCACATCGAGGTTGACGCGTTGAAACACGTGCTCAGCAGCGTCCAGTTCGGCCAAAGGCCTGAGGGGGCGCTAGTGAGGTCCTTTGTCAGTAAACCCAGAGGGCCGCACATCGATCGCATCGAGCATTATTTGCTGCTATGGGAAAGGACAAGTCACGTGACACGAACATCGCATCCGAAATTGCGTCACGCGTTAAAATATCCCTCTTTTTCGGCCTCTAGGTACCTATGTAAATATTTAAAATTTCCTGCCGATGCGTTGCTAGGATGCACCCCCTCCCCACCTGCATCCTCCATTTCCGATAAAATACACGATAATGGCTATCAAAAAAAAGGTGTCATTTATGAAGCCCCATGCAAATATGAACTCGTCACTCTCCTTCTCAACACCATGTCAACACTGTATTTAGCTAGTTAGTTAAAGAAAAATGGCCACCAAAGGGCACTGCTTGTCATGCATAATTATATTATATGTAATTGAATGCGACACCACATATTGGAGTTGCAATCTAAATCTTTTAAAACACTTTCAGGGCAGTTTATGTCAAATAAACATGGTTGTAAACGACACCAAGCGGCTTTTTGTTGAACCATAAGTATCACTTCTTATACAGGGCGTCTCTAAAATCATGGTCCATACTGACAGGGTATCTTCCCTGCATGAAAACAAGACAATGTTCCTATAATACTATGCCCCCAAACGTTCATAATTAGGTTTTTCAGTAGGACCTACATCCATAATTCATGCTCCCCACATCTTTCCATTGATCATCAATTATGCGTTCCTAATAAAGATGTGAGGAACATGAATTATGGTTGTCACATTTTACGTAGGTCCTACCCTTTATCCACTCTTGGTCCTACTTAAAAACCTAAGCGTTTGGGGACATAGGTTTATAGGAACTTTGTCTTGTTTTCATGCAGGGAAGATACCCTGTCAGTATTGACCATTAGTTTAGAGACACCCTGTATATTTTATACTGAATCAACTGAATTACTTTTTTTAAATTTTGATTATTACAATTTTAATTAACAAACTTGCTTCAATAATAGTCATCTATTCAGAATCAAATAACTTGGGATTAATTATTGAAGTTTTCACTCATTTTCGTCTTGCTGTAAATATGTCGATCTAAATTGCGAAATTATAAACGCGTAAGATGTAAAGAATATTGAACTTTGGCTGTGACGTCACAGCAAATGCAAAGGTCCATTATACTGCGCATTTGCAAGCTTCATTTCAATTTCCAACAAAATGAATGCATCGTATTTATAAAATAAAAGACGCTGAAATGCTTTTCCCGAAATATTTTCAGATAATGAGAATTACCACTTGGCAGATCGTCGCATTACAGGTTGTATTAATTGCATTGTTTTTTCGAATTCGCGCATTGTTGCGCCACGTGTCTATCGCTGACCGTTTCATCAAGCATTTTTTAATGAAAAATATAATCAGTACCTTATATTCATTCTTTTGGCTTTCGTTGATGGACGAATAGTTGATTGCCGTTTCCAATTTTGTAGTTTTTCGAAGCACATGTAGTTCAAAGAGTTCGAATTGTACGTTGCGTCATAATGGGGTTTTGAAATTAACATTTGAAGTTCGGAAAGCTCAGTTTCTTCTTCAAGTCGTTTCCTATTGGTCACTACGAAAACTGGCAGATGCCGGAACAGCGCCATCTGTCGGAAAGATCCAGAACTTTGAATTAATATTTTTTTCAGCACTTGCAAATAGTTTTCATGGAAAGTAATTATTTGAATTGAATGTTAACATAAATAGAGGAAAAATTGAATGGGCTAAATTAGGGCTTTTCAATGATATGACTTTGTTCAAAGAGAAGCCGAAATCTTCTAAAAATAATAGAAAAAAATCCATATTTAATGATTGCACGATGATCAATATTTCATTTTATATAGAATAAAATGATTTTTTTAACGGAATTATGTCCCTTGAAAATATTTTCTTAAGGTCCTATTTTCGGCGCTTTTACCAAAGACCTTTCGCCTAGCATGCCTTAATATCTTATATGGCGGCATTTTCAAATACAAAACTCGGATCGATAAATGCTGTACAGGACAATATTAAGTTCCAAATATTTCTAATATTACTATTACCAGTAGATCTTACAGTACATTGTGTTATTGATGTCATTACAAAGTTAGGAGCACGTTAAAATAGCCGTTGTTGTGTAATTCATTAAAAAATAAAGAAAAATGCGGTAGTTATTTTTAAACTGTTCTATGAAAATATCATACTTTCCGTTTGCTTTTCTAAAGCTGGCATAGTTTACGATAGTTTTCATCTCAATTTATCAATTTAAAATTTATCAACTTAAAATAAAAAAGGTGCAGGTATGTCAAATGCTGGAAACGAAGGAAATCATACTGTATATATTTTCTCCATAAAAAAATGGCATTTCTTTGTATAGAGAAAATATGAATTAGCAAGTCAAGTTGGCTTCAGCTATTTGCTTAATAGCCATTAGGTAGCAGATCCCATATTTTATTGTATGTAGGCCTAGGTCATATTATTGAATGGTTGTCATAAACAAAAAATTTCAAGTTGACAGATTTCATATGTCTAGCGACGATTGTAATAGATAAAAATGGCAGAGATGTTTTAACAATCACACTGTAGTTATTTAGCATATAAATTGTGACGAGTTGAAACATGCTGTACACCTTCGTATATATTCACCATATAGCCCAGCATAAATCTAAAGATGATCACCCCGTTTAAAAATCTAGCACTTTCCTTAATTTCGCTCGTATCACATTAAATTTTCTTGCCTTACTTTATGTCTTTATTCCTCGCAGAACAGCGCATTTAATATTGGGGTAATACAAACAACACGTGGTTGCTTTTTGTTAAGCAATGTGGATGAAATTCCCATTAATCGGTAGATAATAAATGATTTTGATTTATAGAAGCATCATATTATTCACAAGGAAATAAACAATGCCATGAATCAGGTCCAGTTTCTTAGGTCTGACCTCAAGAAAACATTATGTCGACGATCATCAGAGTCGATTGTACAATATAACGTAGCCAACAGATTAAAGTCAACTTTTTATGGCTTTTATCCTTTGGGGGAAAAAATTAATGCTTTAATATTGCAATGTTTATGATCTGCAATAATTTATACGATTTGGCTATAATTTTGTGAATGAAAATTTATGCTTTGTCGGCGAAGGGAAATAGCCAAAACAGTTCTCACATATTTACTGGATGTCCCCTCGGAGTAACTTTTATCACTCTTTTTACGTCTAGCTATTAAAAATTGTTGCCGAGTTGTGCAAGTCTGCAATAATTGCGTTTATATCTCTTCTCAAACAGTCAGTCATTATAAAAGAAAACGTGCAGAAAGGAAGTTTCTCCAATAGGTATATATATTCTTGTTCATTTCCGGTGCAAAATTAAGACACAGGCACATAGGAACTTTTACCATAAGGAAAAAGTATTTTTCATATCAGATGAAACATTGAACGGACAGAAGTGTAGCTTCTGCCCAACACTAATTGCAAAAGAGTAAAGCCAGCCAATATCTCTCTTTACTATGGGGCTCAAGAAGCAACCGCAGACGACAGGTTGTCATTAATTCATAAAATTTCCGCGGAAATGACAGAAAACACATGCAACTAATCTCACATATACTTTTGCGGTTTCGAGTTATCGTTTCCAATCCAGTACCGAGCAATATGCGGGCTTCATCAAGCTTTTTTCAATATTTCTTATTCGCCATTTCATCCATAAACAAAATCCAGATTGAACAAAAAAATGGATACCAAGAGAAAATAGCATGCAGCAGAATGATTACTATGAAATATGGAAATAAAATACCATTATTTACGCTACATATTTTCACAAGAACTGAAGCTGACATTTCTCACTCCAAGTTAGTATTTCACTGCACAATTTTAGCGCATTTTGCCGAAGCTGCGTCACTATGCATCGCTTCACATGTTATTCTTCCCATACATTTTACTTATAAGAGGTATAGTACGTTTATTTTTCCATTTCGCCCAAACAATCTCGCAGACTTCATAAAAAAAAGGCAAAATTACTAATTCAGAAATAACAAGATTATTTATACTATGCTGCCCAGTAAACATGTAAATTTTGTTTACCTAAAAGCACAATTCACGAATAAGAATTGGACGGTACTTCCAATAGCAATTTATTAAAGATTTTTCATTAAAAAATGGAAGCGCCTTGGTCACGTCTGGTGCTTTATATTTTAACTGAACTCATTTGAGCACATTAACATTTCAAATCAACCCATTACGTTTTAACGGACATAATAATACACAGCAAAACATAACCTTTGCTGCTATTTTGTTTCCCAACCCCAACGACCAATGAAGGCTTTCCAAATGCAATCTATAGGGGTCGTCATGTTTATTAAGAACTGTTTCCCAACGATCATATGTATTTTGAAGAAAAATATTTTAATTTTCATTGTCGAGCGCATTTCAAATACAAATTTGGTTTTATATTAAGATTTCTGAGATTGCCTAATGCATCCACTGTCATGTCTCATATGGGAAATAAACTGAGAGACTATAACGAACAGACAACTCTTTGGAACGACATCTGCTGACTGAATGAGACATGGATATTTTTTTTACAAAAGTACAAATCAATTTGAGCAATGAGCTACATTCAAGAGCTACTGCAATAATTAGTAACTATCTAGGGATTTGCGTGGAAGAAAAGAGCATTAAATGCCTTCGAATAAAGTATGCTTGTAGCCCAAAATGGGCCAAGCGTAAATACACTCAGCAAGTCTAACATCTATGAAGCATCATCTGTCATTCTTCTCAATTGAATGACAGCCACTTGAATGAAATCCTATTCAAATTCACAAAACGCTGTGTTAAAATGTATAATTATTGTTCAGATAGATATATTATGTACAAACATGTCGCACAATGTAACTCGCAACACTCATTCCGGTCTGTCTGAAATCGCCCATCAACACAACAAATCGCTCATTTGGATCTTTTTGCCGTTTAGTGAAACCATATAAGCAGCAAGTGCTGACAAGCAACGACCATTTGGATGTAATCTTAGTTCAACAATGGCGAAATTTAGTGAGCAACTGTGTAATGGGCTCGACTCCACCTAAGATAGGAACCGAAACCTTTCTGCAGACCTGCAAATATTTGCCTGGCCATTTAACATGTGGCACACGTGGAGTGGAATGTGTTTCAGGATCATATTATTTTGCTAGATTTAACATGGAGTGTGCGATATATCAATAGAAGGGCTCTGCGTTTCCTAGCTATTATTTATGCCCTAGTTAAGTGTAGTTATATGGAATACTTGGCATAAAGCTAGTAATAAAACATGTGATTAATTTTCAATCAATCCTACCAAAATTTGTTTCCAAACATTTTCCAAGCTAGACAACTGTTAAAAATGCTACTTTAACGAAAAACCTCTTAATGTGAATTAAAATATGCAATGCTGTAAAAATGAACATACTAATATATATTTTAAGCTAATCTGCAAAGCAGTTGCAGCTTGGGATAAATAAATATATTCTTCTTATAATTGGATTTTACGTTTCTGTGGAAGACCTTGAGCCTGAATACCAAATCGCAAGATGGGAAATTTGGACAATTAGCTTAATTGCAATTACGTAAAATTGGGAACAATTCCAGAAATCCGTACAGAATTGGGCGAGTTGGTAGAGAATTCTACAAATCCTTGAAGTTCACTAATTTCCCAACGTCATCTACCTTTTCATGCAGCCAAATTGCAAAACGACAAGAAACCATGTGGTGCATTATGATGCGGTAGTACAATATGAACATCTAATTAGATTATAATCCACCCGTCTTACCGTTTCCAAAAGCAAGTAGCCCAAAGCATGCTCCAGATATTTAAAACTGTCTGTATTAAACTGCAAGCACAGTCAAATATCTTTTAATGCACACCGAGCAGATATTTCAGATGGCAATATAAATATTTCCAAGCTATCAACATTATCGAAATAAATAAGGATTATTTGTTAAGTAGCTAAACTGTTATTAATACATTTCGTTTGTTTTCAAAATTTTCTATATGATTTGCTCTGAAAATAATATCTCAGTGTTTATGTTAAAGTGTGGACTTCAAGCCATTCATAATCAAAACAGAGTACTCGTTGACTTTGAAATATTTTACACATATCCCGTGAAAATAAAACGAAATGCGCATGTACATAATTTCACTCGACTAACCGGATTCATTGCAACGGATGCTAATTTTTTTTTATTTTTAAAGCAGTGGCATGCATTGCCATCTCATGCATGGCATCTTTTAATGTGCGCCTAGCCCTAAGTTGTAATTGAATTGTAAGTAGCGAAACATGTATTGCGTAGGTACCAAATAAAACTAACAAGAACTAGTGATAACCATACGAATAGTAAATAAAGTGTCGGCATCGGACTCGATGTTAAATTATAACGGCACATACGGTAATTGCTTTAAGATTTCTTGTGGCGAAAGTGAAACGAGATATAATTATATCTTTGTAATTAATAAATGTATGAATCACTTGCGTAGTTCCCGCTGCTTGCGGCTAAATGGTCGAAATCTATGAATAATTGCTGGATATTGATCAAATCATTATAAATTATTCTCTTTGCCGGACTTCGCATCTTGGTGATGAAACCTGCAAACAGCTGGTGCTGATTTTATGTCGTTTTTTCCAATAAAGAAAATTAGATATTTTTACAGATCGTTAGCCGCAGATTGTAGCCAATAAATCTGACAATAGCTCACGTTTTGCTGCATCTGTTGTTTGCAATGATTAACGAACAATAAAAATATATTGCAACATGTGCTGTCTTAACACCTAACTAAATTGAACACTTGCCCTAGCTTGCAAGGAAAGAAACAAAGTCTGAACATCAGCGAAGACTTCTTCAGCAATCTTATTTCAGTGTTTATCATTTTTTAGCATAATTTTGGGCGTGAAATTTTAAAATTTTACTGCACTCTTTACATTAAATGTTTTTTATTAGTTTATGCCAAAACAAAATAAAATATATAATTTGGTACAAATTTTAAGTGATAATATTTTTGAAAAATTAACAGCTATTCACAATTTTTTCATTTGTGAAAAGAATGCTCTGGCTGCATGCTGGCAATCTGCATGTATTAGTCACGTCTCACGAAAAAAAGTCGTTAAACTCCTATTTCGCAAAGAATTGGGCCCAGCCATCTTCATTGTCTTATCATTTGCCCTTTGGGAGTTCCTGGAGTATAAACGCAAGCAAGCAACATGAAATTCATAGTAGCAAATAATAGCCACAGTAGCAATTCTACGGTGAGAGCAATGCCAAACTGTTCTCTCGTGCGGCGGAAAACCAATCTTACAGGGTATAGAGAAAAATGCAGATCATTTCAGCTGGTTGGGCCGCATGTACCAATCAATATCGACCAGAAAATTTACTACACCACCAAAAAAAACGTAATTGCTTTTAGCATTAACTACTTGTATAGTCTCTCTACACGAACGTTACTACACATTACAATTTGAACAACGCGCAACCAAGTAGGCTAGCTAATTTACAATAAGCTATAGCTTTCAATCATACTGCGTAAATGCTTCGGAAAATATCGAATTTCCAAGTTATGAACATCACTTACGCAATCTTAATACTTTGACATCTCTTCTTGAAACGTTACAATATTTTACGCATAAATGCGACATTTATATCGTTCCTTCCATAGTAGTATACCTAATCTTAGTAGATTTTATCTTCGCAAAATATATGACAATGTGTCCGTAAGAAAGTAAAAAGATCGTAACTTCACATTTTTTAGTAGAATTCTGCATTTGATATTGCGCAGGCCAACACTTCAAAAATTATTTCCTTATGATTGACCTGAACTTACTGTAGACATAAAAAATATTGATGTAATTTACAAAGTTTTGTGCGAAAAGTTCATTTTACTAAATGGTTTTCTAGAATAGTTGGGCTGATCAATAGGAGATTTCTCTGCAGATTTTCACAAGCTCTCAAAGGAGCCCCAGCTAAAGTGTCCCAAGGTGCAATTTTGTCCTCGGGTTTGTAGCTTATCTTGAACGATTAGCAATTGCAAATGCTTTGCAGGCTAAATAACGCACAAATGGCGCATTTTTTCTGCATAAAACAATTAATTTTAAACAAATGAAATGTATACAATTTAAAGTTTCAGACATCTTTGCATATCTCTTCAATTTTGGGAAGCGTTCGCAATGACTTAAGGCCGACTTTACCAATCTTTTTTTTATTTTGTGAAACCCCATTTCAACAATCTGTTGGAATATATAAATCGTCACATGCTGTGCCAAATCGATTACAAGTGTCAAACAAAATTTCGCTAGACTGGTTAAATTTCTAAGTTTTTGTAACCCAAGGTTGGTCGGTCACATTACATATTCAGCTTCTCTACTGAAGTGCAAATCCGTTTCAGCCTTAAAAGAAAGAAAAAGAAAGTATAGTTGTAATAATTCATGTCGAATAGTGCCATTGCAAACGGTATGCAAAAATTGCGTTTGCATGCGCTGTAACTACTTACATGTACCGTTTGTATACCTAAGTATAGTATTGTGAACATAAAGCCCAGTAAAACAAATTGCCGCAGTCGACATCTCACTAAACCATGTTTGAATTTCTTTGTACAAATTCACGTAATGTTTTAACAGCCGAATTCCAGTCTTACAAAAAAAACCACATGAAATGTCGTCTCCAAGATAAATTCCAATTGCTCTAACCATCTTGAAGTGATATATCTCAAGAATTTCGAGGCTGAAATATTGTCAGAT
Source organism: Glomeris maerens (assembly GCA_023279145.1). Classification (NCBI taxonomy): domain Eukaryota; kingdom Metazoa; phylum Arthropoda; class Diplopoda; order Glomerida; family Glomeridae; genus Glomeris; species Glomeris maerens. The sequence goes on along the minus strand of WWPM01012587.1, from coordinate 11,266 downwards.
GCATTTGACATTGAAATTAGATTCTTCGGAATATTTTCCCCGCTTTAATTTTGAAAATATATAATTCAATTACTAGAATGGACAATGACATTACACCAGAAGTTGCCAAATGTTTATTATTCTAAACTTGTGAATTGGCAAATGTTAATATTCGTATTTGCTATCTATTTCACACTTCATTTATCATAAACTTGGCTGAGTTTGAAGGTCTGAATTAGAAAGGGAATTTCTTTAGTTGTGTTCATCACAATTCTTTGTAAACCATTCTGCAATAGCTTATCAGCGATACACCATAGAGAATTTCACGAAAAAGTTGTAGTAAATCATCAGTGATAAATGTGGAATAGGGGCGAATTAATAGATGGTAGGTTTCCGTGTCGTCCAGAGAGCCAATACAGATGCAAAGATTAGTGATACACCAAGTTGAAATGAGATACGTAATCCCTCAACATTCGCGGATTTATTACTTGTAATTTCGTTCATCCACCACTAATTTTTACCTGCTTTGATACGTTTTAATTTATATAGGCTATTGTCTTTTGGGTCATTTTTCAATTGCCAAGTTTCTTAACTTGTCTTGAAGGATAAGAAAATTATGCTGCAAGATGGTACATCATGTGAAAAAATAATTTATTTCCGATACAGAAAATAGCAAAACCAACATTTAAGGACTGCAATTTTATACTGCCACAACAAATGGCACAGACACTATTATGTAATCCCTCACTTTTATTGCAAGCTACAACATTGTCATAGCATGATTTGAAAAACCTCAATAACATTCACTAACCTTGAATGAAGTGGGAATTTTGTAATCAAGTCATAAAGATATATTGCATGAAGGTTTATAATACAGTAGGAATTTTAATTACATCAACTCCTCCCTTATTGCAATTTTTTATATGCGATTATGAACTGATAAGCTGTATCTCAATTGTTAAATTAAAAGACAAGGTGTACTATACATAATAATTAAGTTGTTCAATTTCTAGAAAACTCTAAACATTTATTGTATGAGCATAATGTGCATACTTTTTTTAGTCATTTAAATTTGCTCTAAATCTTTAACACCTAAACTTCGTGTAAGCTACAACGAAGTAAAATCGTTGCCACATGTGGGCGTTAACTAAATTCCATGTCGGTGCAGTCCATAGTATTTACTACACGCAGAGATATTTTATTTAAACAAGTCATGAACTAAAAATAAGATGCGCATGTGTTTGTTTAAAATCACCGATGCTTTCGCTAAGATTCCTTTTTATTCCTTATATGGTTTGAAGAATAGTTTCAAAATCGCTCACAATTTGCAGTGTGAATTTTGACTTTTAAAGTGAGAAACCGTTTAAGAGAGGAATTAATATTGGAAATGACACTAAACTAAATCGGCTTTCAGTGCTTGCTCTCGAGATAAAATTAAAAGGTGTGCGAAATACGCGAGAGAGAGAAAGTTGATGATCCTTTGCGTAGATGCTAAAAGGGTGTAGCTTGGTAGTGGTAATATTGGATTCAAGGGAAAAAGGCGAGTCCACCATAACCAGCTTTGGTGGAAGGTGGGTTAGATATGCGGTGGACACAGAGAAAAGCCCCGATCAATACACAGCATACAGTATAAAGAATGGAGTGGCGAACACATGCAACATTGCACAATGAACAAACCACTTGCCCATATCTAAACTTCATCATCTAGTTCATGGGTACCACACTAAATTCATTATAAGATATCTCGGCTTGCAATATCTGAAATTTCTCACATCACTTGTCGCATCGACATGCATCAGACGTTCTGCACAGTTCTCTTCGTTTTCCTCAAGTTCTTGTATCCAACATGGTAGGAAAACTTTCTAGTTTCACCGTAAATGCCACATTCTATTTTGCTAGCTGTAAATAATACCAAACTCGTTGCTTTCAATAGTAATTAGAAAAGCGAAATCAATTTTACGTGTTCAAAAAGTTTTATTTTGTGCGTAAAAGTAGTTTGTAAACTGGTGTTCAGGCCACTGAATCTTTGCTATGTACGTGCATTACCCAAATAACAATGAAATAGCATTGAATTATATTGGTGAATATATTTCGAATCAGAATTTAACAAGCAACAGAATTGCTTTCCACTAAAACCTGTTAGATATTTTGATTTATGAATTAATGTGTTGAGTGTGAATGCGTAATGAATAGTATTATTAATGTATACAAAAATGTAATTATTATAATTCAACTTTCGTTTTTTTTTATGCTTTAAATATAAATATTGCATGGATTTTCAGAACCAATATAGACCAGAGTCGCAAGATCATAATTATTTAAAATATTTAGATAACAAATCAAGTTTATGTTGTATGAATTCTGTTACTAGTGTGATTCCCTCATTCAAAGCGTAATTGTAGTTGTATGAATGGCTCGAGGCAATTATATTGGCAACATTCTTTTGGTGAAATTTGATCGGTTATTTATTTGTATTATTATAGACGAATAGGCTGCCTACAGCAATCTGAGTACTTTCTGTCGAGCAATTTCATGTAGCCATTTATAAACCTACTGACATACCAATTTGCATTTCCTGAAAATAAACAGGCAGCCTACAGTGATGTATGTAAAAAAATTAAATTCATGGTTTTCGATGGCATTATTAGACAGCCGATGATACTATTAGAAGTCCTTATCATACGGAGTATATGCCAGAACATGGAGCCATCACATCTATATGCACAATATTTATGTAATGGATGTTCTCCTATATCACACTGCGACTAGGAATTCTCTTCCTGCTCCAATAATATCAAATATTTCTGATGTTGCTGTACGTTGTATTATTGAAAATGAGATTTTTAATGGCATGTTTGAAGTAGAGATGCAATCTCAGAATTTGAAAAGCAGTAAGAGTTCATTCAAGAATATATGGAATCTAGTTTTTGACAGTGTTGAAATATTGCTATTCGAAAGTAATTTCTGGTGTAGCGAAATGTGCTGAATTTGAAGATTAATTTCTTCGCAAAATATTTAATAAATACACAAGCTTGACCTTTGTAATAGAAAGTTTTAATGCAATTTATTTTGGTGCTGCGAAGTATGCAGCTGAAATTGTCATGTCATTTATTTCTAACAAAATCGCACTGTTAGCCTGTTAGCCTTCAAATGATTCATTGTCGCACGGAACTACTTTCTTAACGTAAACAATTTTCCCTGTTGAACACAGTTGCCAAATATACATACAATACAAACTGTGCAAAAAGACACATACGCATGCGCAAGACTTGCAAAATCAATTGTTATTCTTAACAAAAATACAAATACTGTACACATATTTGGAACTGCGTAGATGGCAAATTTTACAGCAAACTATATAGTTATCTGAATTTTCATTGTGTATACTTATTTTACTTGTAATTTTATTCCATCCCTGCTTCTAATACATGCGTTTGACAAAAATTTGGTTCATCTCGACAGACTTATTGACGAGAAAAACTCTTTTCAAATCAGTTTTATTGTTAAATTCCAATGATAAAATTGTTCAAAGCAATGAAGTGAACGTAGTCCCCACTTCAAAACGTTTCTGAATGACGTTTGCAGCAGAAGCATGCAGAGATCAGTTACAATACTTCTCATTCAATTGAATATTTGAAATGTCAGCTTTAAATGCACAGATGTTTTGTTTTTGCTGCTGAATGAAGTGGCGCAATTGACGGTGATTTCCCGGCTTGTGAAAATCATAAATCCCCAATGGAATCGACCCAGTGATTAGTGAATTCATATAAAGTATCAAGTCAATAAACCCTGTTTAGGAACATATGGCTTCTACAAAGTTTTCTGTTGGCAATAAATTTGCCCGAAAAGTATATAGTACAGTAGTTTCGGGAAATTTGTCTATTAAATATATATAAATCTGACTGAGCAATTGGAAAATTACACAATCCTTGTTCTCCACTTACTCTCTCCACTGGCTGCATACCAAAAAACATGCTTCGTCTTCATTAAATATCAGCAGACTTCAACAGTTGCGTTACTTCCATAAGACGGCCTATGCATTTGTATTTAAAGATTCATTTCCTAAATGAAATGTGCATACTATTAAAAATTCAATTCAGAAGATATGAGCATATTTATACCATTCTATGCCATTTTCATGGCGTCATCAATATGCAATGAAATGAAAACGGATTTTAGCAGAGGAAAGCTCAAAGGTTCACAATTTAAAAATTGTTCAACCGCGTACACCTTCCAAGATGCAAATGGCTGGTTGGTTGCCATGACATTGTGCGAAAACCCCAACAGGGAATTCTAAACATCTAAACATAAAATGATGTATTCTTTACCTCGCAAATTATTCAAAAGATACGAGTGAAATGGAGATATTGAAAATGTGTCGGCTTTGCAAATATAAAATGCAGACAGGAACGCATACGAGTCCTTAATAAATGATCAATGGAAAGATGTGGGGAGCATGAATTATGGATGTCACAGTTTTATGTAGGTGCTACTTAAAAACTAAGCGTTTGGGGACATGGGTTCATAGGAACTTTGTCTTCTTTTTATGCAGTGAATATACCCTGTCAGTTTGTCCCTGTAGTTTAGAACCACCCTGTATAATCAAGATGTTCAATATTAATGAATAATACAGATATATAATTGCGGAGCACGTACCGTTTAAAAATTCTGACTGAAATATATGTTAATTCAGAATGTACGTAATTCACAAAAGTTTCGAATATCTGAAAACGTCCTGCTTCCAATCATTTTAATTGTTACGCATATTGAGCCGAAACGTAAATTGCGTTAAATATCTTATTTAATAATTTAAGCACGCGGAAAAAGTATTTCCGCAGTTTCTTTTGGATTAAGTCTGCGTTAGCAATTATTATTTTCAAAAATGCCATGGTGAATAGGTCGTTTCTTCTACTCTCATGTGCGTGCAAATGTCAAACTAATCATTTAAGCATCAAAACGTTTATGGTAGTACGAGTACTACAGTAGGATTAATATGTCTGGTATTCTGTGTTAAATCTAGTGTAAAGAATGAATAGAAAATTTGAGTTATCAGAATAGGAAAAAATTATTCTAAAATTTTTCATATACTTCCATATGCATTTGCAATCTTAGAGGATTTTAGGATTATTCTCTGCTGAATTGCAATTGCGCTGGAAAAAATACTACTATTCAAGAAAATTACTTTGGAGGCAAGCTTAGGAAATATGAGGTACATTATATGGAAGCAGTTCCATTATACTACTTTACTTAATTTAGCAACGTTCTTAATTCATGTCAATTTTCGTGTACGTATGTAATATAGCATTCAAAGTTCCTTCTCACAAGTGCAATATTATATAATTCTTATTCAATTTTTACGGGAACGTACTTTATTTTTGTAAAGAGTTATGAAGGTACAGTTTCAAAGTTTTCACACGTGCCTGCCTAGTAAGAATTTCAGCAAGGCGCAGCTATATCCAGTGACGGCAATTCATCAATTTTGTCAAATCCCATGAGGTGGTTTCCTGATCAGAGCCAGGCAAAATGCTTTTGGGAGTTGAACGGAACCCAACATATTATCCGCGTAACTGTCATTACCTACACGATAAGAGGCCCAGTATATGCTGCGTTATTATTTTCTGTCTACCATAATCTGCTCTCAATTCCATGTCTGCTAACAAGGCAATACCATATTATCGCAAGCTTGGATGCATAAAAATCACTTGAAATCATGCTTGAAATTTGAATTCGAATGAAAAATTCTTCATGTCAGCTATTACAGTGAATTTTGTCAATAACAGAATCAATTCCAGAAAGAAACCTTTTAAAAATACCTTATACAAAACGTGGCATGTTGCTTAAGATAAGCCTTATAAACAGTTATTCTGATATCTTAGGTATATCGCATTCAATTAAATTGTTAAATTTTCAGGGATATCATAATTCCAATTAAATTGAAGTCATTTATTTATCTTAAATTTGGAAATGAGTTCTTGCATTGAATAGCAAGGGACGCAATAATCAACTTATAAAAACTGGGATCAATGTACAGTATATCATTATGCCAACCCAGGCACAGAGTCATGATGAGGACTATAATAAACCGGTTTATTATACAGGGTGTTGCCGAATTCGTTGGACAAACTGACAGGGTATATTCCCTGCACAAAAAGAAGACGTAAAGTTCCTAAGAACCCATGTCCGCAAATGCTTAGTTTTTTAAGTAGCACCTACATAAAATGTGACATCCATAATTCATGCTCCCCACATCTTTCCATTGATCATTCATTATGCGTTTCTAATAAAGATAAAATGACTTGATTCCTCAAAACTTTGAAATGTTTTCGTTCATAGATTTTTGCTTTCATCTATTTTCGTTTTGTTTTTTCTTTGGTATCGTTTTCGTTTTGATTTTGGTTTTTCCTTTCGAGAAATCACAAAACCAATATTTTAATCGTTTTCGTTTTGTTTTCGCTTTCGAGAAATAGGGCCCTGATGATGTCTGCGTTTGAGCCGAAACATCTTTTATGAGTCAAGAATTTCGTCACTTGTTATTCAAATTAAAATCATGTGTACTTCGAGTATTACGTATATATATATGAGAGAAAGCAAAGTAATCTTTCCACGACAAACCTATAGTATTTAGTTGGAGAAATAATCTGGTAACTTGGGATTTCAGCTCTGACAGGTGCAGCAGCTCGAGAAAAAAATTATCCAGCATGGCATCAAATGACTATTCTTATACTGTGATTGACCATGGGCTGCTGCATCATGCCGTTGATGCAACGTAGCTTACATTAAACCCCCAAGGGAATTTGATAACGTCTTTGAAAATGATGTAGCCTACTAAGAATGGAAATAGGCGTGGCAAAATATAAACTTGCGCTGGATGGTGCACTGCCACATATGAAAGCATTAGCATTAAAAAACATGCATTGAATGTAAATATTTTTCGAAATATCGTATTTAATATTTACACTTGTATCGAGTGACTATAAATGAAAGTGCTCAAAATGGTTTTTGCCAAAATGCTTAGAGAAATTGCATGGGTTTTTCATGGACAGAGCAATATGCAATAAACACATGTATGAAATGAATGCAAAGAAGCAATCAGATATACATAATTCATGTGGTGTTTGCATTTGGCATCACGTGCATTTATCGATTCATTTTACCCGCATAAAACTTAGTTCGTAGAAATCATTACTAGAAATTATTGTTTAGCAAATACCTCATAATGCAAAAACGTTTCACGTGTACATTTGCACGCCATGAAAACTAATGAACTATCAATTTACAACGCAATATTATTTTATACGCAGAATTTTATGAAATATTCCATAGTATTGCTATGTGAACTGAATAAATTTTATATCATTGCTTTTTTAAAAAAAGTTCAATGCAAATTGCTTTTAGGGCACAAAATGTGACTGATTTTTATATCTTGGACCAACTACTTCGAGGTTATGACAGACGAGTGACACCATTTCACCACCTTGGTAACTTCAAATTAATTTATTCCCTCATATTTAACAATAATTACATATTTATGCATCCCATACCATAATTTACTATGTACGTTGCATGATAATGATCAAATAATACTGCGGGCTATAAGCAGCCGAGTGCAAGCTTCTTAGTTATTGAAATATTCCCATTGTTGAGTTTTCCTAACCCACACGAGTTAAAAAATCATTCAAAATTTAACTGCATTAATTATGAAAGGCTTCAAGCAAAATGCTGTAATGGTAAATGATCCCATTGTTGCTGTAAACCAGGTTGCATGCGTAGACTAGTATACGTAAATTAGTATCATTAACTTGCATGCAGCTCCATTAAAGCGTTTCACTTTGGTTAGCATGACAGAAACTGCAATGCATACGCTGGTGAAAAGGAAAATTGCAACACCATGAAGCCAGGTTTTTGTGTGGCAGTAAACCAATTCAGATTCAGCCCATTCCAACCAGCCGTTTTCCAGGTATATAACCGAGTTAGTATAGTACATATACCAGAAAACAAACCGAAATCAATATTCAGAGCATATATAGTGAGTCTAGGCTGAGTTTGAATAAGTGATTTGAAAGTCTGCAGTATCAGAGATGCTGAGAACACCACGAAGAACCAAATATCAACATTTGTCACGTACAGTTTGAGAGGTCGTATATGAACAATTGTGCACATTCGAGCTGCTGTGGGTCCTCATGTTACACAACAGACAGTTGGCAATTGTTTCCCTGCAACATGGCTGCAATATCCTGTGAACCCGCACAGTGTCCTATTAAACCCCTTCTCGTATGTACATGGGCGAATGCAAAATTCCGAACATTGCACCAGCATGTACACTTTGAATAGGTGGAATTATAGCACCTTCCACCTGCATCTACTTGGGGTTGCAATTTCCGTTTTCGCCAGTGTAGTTAGAAATAATATGCGAGAAACATGGCTTTGTAAATGAATGAACTTGCAGAAAAAACGTTTCAGTTATAAAACTTGCAGTAGAAAATCTACTAAAGCCAAACATGTTCAAATGTAAATTGATTATTGCGTAAGTACATTAATTGTAAATTGGAATAATTTTACCTTGTTGTTTTGAATTAAATTAACCATTACAAGTCCTATACATAATTTGGAAAATACCAAGTTCAAAAATAACAATATTCCTTTCTAATTAATTGACTCTCCACCTAAGAAACCATTCATTTCCCTTCTGCCAAGTTATGTGCTAATGAATTAAAAGGATATATTCTCACAATACTCAATCTCAATTGAAAATACTGTCACTGCAAAAGATACATTTTTATTCTCCTTCACTTTCAAAGCATTGTTTTTACTTGAAGCAAATATTACCAAAAATCGATTTCATAATTTTAAAGTTATTTCTCATCGCGATTGTAGATATCCATTATCGTGGGTTAGTTTTACATTTTTGGCAACTATCTTTTTTTAGATCAGCCAACTGAAGTTTCGTGCGAACTGTACATACGAAGTTTCGGATCCATAAATCCATCCACGATGGTAAGTGCCCATTCAAAAAATATCTGTAAGGCGTTCTACTCTTGAGCAAAATTTACCCAGTTCCAGACATAGGCTTACATTCGGAGGAAAAGCAAGTGCATGGGAATTTCGTTAGTGAAAAATGATGTATAACTTATCAAGTATAGAACAGGTGGAGAATGTTCCGAATTCTATTGGAGGATGTGTACTACATTTGCACAGTGAAAATTCAATAAAACTCCCCTATATGAATATATAAGGTATTCCACCAAGAGAAATACATAATGTTGAATAACAATTCCTTCAGTTATTTCTTTAACGGGCAAAAAAGTCAAAATTTAAACAATATAATCCAGTACGTACTATGAATGAAAACACATGAACATATGCTCCTGTCAAACACAGTATACACAATGCAAACATTTGAAACTGTGCACAAGTAGTAAAAAATAACATTCAAACCAAAGTTCAATATTTCATACCACAAAACACTATCAACTCAAAATGAAATTCATTTAGGCTAAAGCCATACTATATTAATGAGAGTTATTGCAACGTGTGTGAATTGAATAAAACAATACTATAGATAAACAGCTATTAATTGAGAAATGTTGACAAGAGATGCAATAGTTTACAACGATGCAATGTTTTTGTTTTACTAGTCTCATGTAATATGACAGCTACACTTCATTTTAAGATTCATATTTACAAGTTTCTTGCTTGCCAATTCGAAAGGCGCAGTTAATTGGGGTAAGAGAGGTGTTGCAAGAGAATACGCAACTGTGCATGGTCATGCAACTTAATCCTGAATTGCGGCAAAGCAGTAAAAAATTATATAGTAGCATCTGTGGGGAAAGTTCTAGCTGCACATACAAAATAATTGATGTTTTCCTGCCAAATATCTCTAGGATTACCAGGTAGATTTATATCTGCAACAGTCATGGACTGATATGAGGCTCAATCATACGTCGATTAATCGGCCCCTGGACCTGAGTGATCCCAACCTGGTGAAGGCCATTTGGAAGCCGGAAATATTCTTTCCTAATGCCAAACACGGAGAGTTTCAATATGTTACAGTTCCAAATGTGCTCGTCCGCATCAGTCAAAATGGGAAAATCTTGTACATGCTCAGGTAATTGCCAACATTCATTAACCAAAATTCGGATTTTGTGCGTTCAATACTGCATTCGATCATAACAGATCTTTAAAGCAGTTTGTTTATGTAGTATAGTGTTGTCATCTCAACAATCGCATCTTTATCTTGAATATAACACTTAGACCAATTGATGAATCAGCACTAAATTTATATCAAGGCCCAGAAGTTTATTTTGTTTGTATAGAACATTTCCATCAAAACTGTGGAAACTCGCATGCACGTAATACTTTAAATGTGCAAATTCATTTGTTTACATATATTTGATACAAATAAATTTAGAATTTACTAAATGTTTTGTTCTGAATTGCGCATTAATTTGGCGTTGATTTGGTTTTGTTGATTAGTATGCAAATGTACGTACCACGTAAAAATGAATATTTTACATTAGAAGCTTTAAAATTCACATTTATATTCACGCCAAAATTTGCCATCTACAATAGACCAAAAAATGAAAGTTGGCAACGTACCGCTTTTCTTAAAACTTGATAACAGAGTACGATGAATTTCAAATGTGGGTTTTGACATATATATCAGATGCAAGTGTGAAAATTCGGATTTCAATGAGCGTCTGCTGTGCCAAGAAATTAATACCAGTCTTATGACTCAAGGCACGAAAATCTTGCTAATGGTGTCAGATAAGAAAACTTAATTTGCTCCCAACACAAATCAGACCGTGTTTAGATTTAATCGCTTAGAATTAGTGTGGAATATAACAAGTCATGTTTATCTCGTTCACCTGTGCCGAAGATAACGCTAAATGTTTTAATGAAAATTTCAAGGCACAAATAGGTCGTTAATGTATAATTATTATTTGTATTCCAGCAAACTTGGGCAATTTCGTCTCTAATCAGTCTCATGACAAATAAAATGCCCTTAATTTCAAGCATAATGTAAATTCCTTGATTCTGTTTATGTCATTAATATTAATGTGTTTTTTCAGATTGAAACTACTATTTTCTTGCATGATGGATTTGTCAAAGTATCCACTTGACAACCAACTATGTTCAATGCAGATCTCCAGCTGTAAGTAACTTTATACACTGTTCCAAATGAACCGTTTGATTTTATGATTACGGTATAGATCACAAATAGATCACAAATGCCAGTATCCCAAATTTCCTGAACGAGGCCTAAACCCAGCGAATTTTCTCGGATATA
>WWPM01012584.1:0-11015 GCA_023279145.1 Glomeris maerens | reverse complement strand
TATTACTTCTGAATCTGACACAATATCTATTTCGGTGGCCATGCAACAATTCAGTTTTGTGTCTATCTGGGTATATATGTGTGTCATCGATTTTTCCCTTCTTTTATTTCGGCTTGTGAGTGGTGGGACATAACATTTGTGACCGATGAAGGTGGCAAAAGGATGAGACATAAAAGTTGGAGGAGGGCGGCGATAAATCAGGCGTTTGCTATCAAGGGGCCCTGATTTACGAGAGCTGAGTAGGTGTGAACCCGGTGTTAATAAGCGACTGGACGACGACAAAATAAAGCTTGCCAGATTTTACGACCACAGTAATAACTGTCATGCAACCAGCACACATAAGAAATAAACGTCCTACAATCTGAGCTCCCAAAGTTCCCCACTAGATACCCAGCAGCCATGCAATTTGCCAAAATCACAATCCCACCATCTCTTTCCTCGTAATTTACACAGGCAACAACAACAACAACGAAATCATTACCTTGGGGGAAAAATTGCGTAAGCGGACCTGTTTTATAAACGTCCCCTCGAATCGCAAAGGGGTCAACCGTAAAACATGTTGCATAGTATTCAGTTAAATTTGCGGTGAAAATCCTTTAACCCAACTTAAGTTCCGAGGCATAATGCGTAAGACCATGACAGAACCATTAACTAATTTGGCAATTAATGTAATTGAAAAAATTTAACGTTGGAGATTAGATTTTTGTACATAGTTATTTTGTGGAAAAGGGGGAACTATTCAAATTAAAATAAGATACCATTGGAGCATAAAAAACAATTGCTTCTCAAAATATAGATGATTACATTACTCTAAATTTCAATTGGTGTTTAAAGTTTGTGTATGAAGAAAAATTAGACAAAGAATAAAACTGACATAATTCCTTCTGATTTTTTAATTATTCATTAAATATTTTTGAGATTATTAAGGTTATTTATTAAGATATGGTGTTGAAGTAGGAGAGGGTGAGCACAATGCAAGTATGTTTTAGGTTTACCATACTATATATACAGTACTGGTCAAATTATTAGCATAAAAGTATTTTTTGTAAAAAAAATTGTATATTAGCGAATAAACTTCTAACTAATGATTTTTAATGAGCAATACTTTATTTTACAGCTAATGCGGTATATTTACTATACTTTATGGCAATAATAGAGGGCGCTGATGTATTTTTTTTTTACAAAAATACTTTTATGCTAATAATTTGGCCAGCACTGTAGCTTGGAGGCTATTTTTAATTTGGGAAAGACACACAGAATAGAGTTGGATAAATTGACTATAAATAATCCAAGTGTTGTTGCATTTTGGTGCAAAGTATAATCATAACCAACGTTGTTTGTGGATTGTCCCTGAATGTGCTACGGGGTTATTCGTAAAAGACGTTGGAAATTGACATAAATATGCAATTGAATAATCCATTACTTGGTTACAATAATAATATCCACAATTGCACAGCTGATATTAACGAAATTCATTCTAAAAACGCAATTCTGTTCATTGCTAATTTTGATTTTTTTAGAAATACAATGTATGTATATATTTCCAACATGTTTTTGCATCTCACTCGCAATAAAAGACGACAAATTGCTAAGCTTCGAGTTTGTGTGGAGAAGAAATGTTGGGAAAAGGAAGAGGATGGATTTCAGTCAATTTGTGAGAGCAAATTTCAGGTTGTAGTTTGTGAACAGCCCCCAGGAAGTAAAACAAAAAAAAACGGGGGAAAATGAGGGTTAAAAGCGCAAATGCCAAGTAAAAATATAAGCCTATAGGCGATGCAATTAGAAAAGTCTGGTGCAAAATAAGGGCAATAAATCTTTGAAAAAGCCGGGCGAAAAACGCATTCCTCCGCAAAAAGTTACGACTTCCTTCAGTATTATTACCATGCTAGGAAAAATACTAAGAAAATATTTCAAATTGCGTCATACACTGAATTATCAATAATATGCAAATAGGAAAATTCCTGCTCATGTGCACATGGTTCCTTATTTCCCTTTTTTCTTCTTCTTCATTCTTGCCCAGGACATATTTCACGCAGTAAGAAAACTGAAAACTTAGCCATTTCACACGCAACAAATCTCCAACATGCATGTACTTGTAAAATTGTATCCTCAAAATTGGGCTCAATGTTAAGGTTAGTTAGTATAATCATGCTATATGTAATGTTTTCTCAAAATTTACTTTAATTTTAAACGTTTAGAAATTAGTGGGATTAATTGCCTATAATATCAGGAATTTCGGTTCAACTCTTTTAAGTCACATTAGGAAAAAATCAGAATAAATTTTCCAGATTTTCATTTGTTATATCACTTGTAAGGAATTCAATTCGAGAAAATTACTTAAAACTTTTATTTAACCCCAAATTACACTCTAAACTTATAAATCTGAAAGTAGGTGTAGCTTATATTATCACTTACATCGTTTTTGAATATATAATACGCTCAAATTCATCTTGAAATCGTTATTGTCCAGGAATTTATTTCTAAAAACAAAATTTAAATTAAGTTGTCTCGATACGAGATCATTTCCTTCCCATCCAAAATTTTCAATTACTTTAGAGAGTTTAATTTAGGAAGTATTTTTTTAAATACCAATGCACATTCAACAGCAAATTTATAATGTAAACGTTATTAAATGTGGAAAGAGAAGCTTTTAATATTCTTGACCATGTCCCCCAGAAAACGCACATTAAATATGAATAATACGACGCGTATTATTAGTCAAGAAGAAGTAGGAAGTGTGACTGGTGTAATAAGTGTGTAGAAGTAAAAGGAAATTCCTGGGGAAGAAAGTGAGTTTTACGGCGCCAAACATCATTAGCGTGTTTCTCGATAATTACATTGAGGCATAAATAACTCGGGTTTTGCCAGAAAACAACACCACGTGTTTTCGACGTGTTTTCTCCTGAAATATACATATGCGAAAGAAAAATGAGAAAAACATTAGCAACATTTTGAGCAGGATCGTGCAAACAAACGAGCCACGCCCACAACGAGATAAAGTAGTGAATAAACATAAATTAATGCGCTCATTTCTCCAGACGTTACACTTCTCGTTTCGCAGCTCAAATGTGTAATGTGTAATTGCAACATACTTCTTCTGCACCCCACCAAAAACACTTCGTGGCGGGGAACATTTCATGAGATGCGAGTATCAAAAAGCCGGATTATATACTGTTCAAAATAACCGCCCTGTGACGTTACAGTTAACAGGGACCACTGCCACACAAAATGGCCCCATTGCACCCAAATTAAATAAAGCCTATGCACTCGAACCTCTACAATCCGGACGTCCATCGGGCCAGACTTTTTGTTCGGGTTTTACAGAGGGATCCGGATTACAGAAATCCCTCGGTAATCCGGATAGGTACGATTAACCCGGATTACGGAGAGAGTTTTTTTTTTTTTTTTTGAGGGAAAAATGAGTACGAAACGTTCAAACAACATTTGTGAACTTCATCTGTTAGTAAATTTATTTATGAACTTTATTTGTACATTGTAGAATTATTACAACAGCCTGAGAGGACATAATCTTCACGCGTCATTTCCAAAGCCTGAAAATTCTGTTATTACGGTTTGCCGGGCCGCAGATTTTACATAAAAGGTTTTCCGAAGACGTTAGCCGGATTACGGAGGTGCTATAAGTATGTTACTGGCTGGCGAATTTCGTCTGATATGCGGGTTATGGAGGGACCGGATTACAGAGGGTCCGGAATACAGAGGTTCGAGTGTAGTACAGATGCTCTGTGGCCCTACAGGCCTTTCAGCATAAGTTTGGCCTAACAAAAGCAAGATTGGTTGGTTGAAATTTGTCGTGTGATAAATTGTGGAGGTCCTAGGTAGGTAAGCAAAATGGCGGCCGCTTCCAAGCCAATTTTCCCCTGAATGTCCAATAACATTTTGTTATGTTTTATTTTAAAACTTTCGCTAGATTGAGGCGTTGGAGTACTTTGATCCGCCATTTTGTTTAAAAGTGCTTCCGCTAATTGCTCCGCCCACTTCATAACAGCCAATGAAATGCAAGTGTGACCGGTCGCAAATCTTTCCAAACTTGTGTTAAAGGCCTGTAAGTAGTCGAGTCCCTATTATTACTGTCTGTCCAACGAGAAAGTCCATGCCTTGTATAGGTCGTACTTTTTCGCAGCAAGGGCATGGGGCAGGGTCATTTGGAAGGGGTCTCAGTACCAGATTGAAGGCAAACAAAATGACGATTCTGACACAACATCTTATTCAGTTTTCTATGCCGAACAAGATAACTATAGTCCATTTCACTAAAAGAAAATTGCCATGGACTGAATTTCAATTGCAGTTTCCAGTGAAGTATATTTGCGTGTGGTGTGCGGTGAGAGCAAAGAAAGAAAAACCAACCACCAGGTGGCGCTAGCTATAGAAATTCAATGTATTAGATCTTTAACTTGTGCTGATTTTTATGGAAGTGGGATTGGTCTGTGACGTCACAGTATATTTTCTGGGTGAACTGACTATATAGTAGAGTATATTAAAGAAAATATCTTACTCACCGACAATGACGTCTTCGCCATCTTGGTCATCGTATATCGTCTTATATTCACCAAAATGGCCGACATTCTGCAAAGAAAAATGATACACGTAGTTTCAATCTTATAATTTCTGTCTCTGGACATAAGTGATATGTATATGTACATCAAATATAATATAAGCATATGGAATATAAGTGGCCCTATTATCTACAAAGAGAACAATGACTATCCACACAAATGGCAACCTCGAATAATTCCAGTTCATAAAAAAAATACAAGGCATCAATTGTATTGATCAATGATCTTCTGATCAATGCCTTAAGAGGGGTTTGGCCTCTTGATTGCTGCATTTGTATTTGTTGAAATACGTCTAATATCAGGTTCGTTTTGAGACGTGAAGTAAATACGCTGTCACGGACAGTTTTACAGGGTGTCTGTGAAAGTCTGATCACATTTTTAAATGGGAATTGATTTGGTTTTCTAAGGTACGCTTTAAAATTACACTGAAGAACAATTAAAACTATGCCATACTTAGCTTTTTACAAAATCATTACTCTTAACATTTACACGAGGAACACAGAAAGGCTCTCACTTGTCAAACTAAGTACGGAGCGCCATCAGTACCAGAAGCACCTCCTTTAACTGCAGGTGTGACCAAATAAAGATGATCTCTGAGCTAGATAATTAACCCCTAAAAATCCTGAAAGAAGCGATAGTTTTATTTGTTTGCGGTTGTTCTTCGGTGTAATTTTCAGGGTACCTTAGAAAACCTTGTAACTTTGAAAGAGACAACAAAAAGCGACGCGTCTTTCACAGTTGGCAAGTGTTTCATTTGGGGGGATGATGTTTGATATACGAGTGTTGACTTTGAATATGGAATTGACATTTGTTTGCGTGGATGCGGATGGATATGTGTGTATGATACACGTGCTGCAGTGGGAATTTGCGCCCAATATTGACTATACGACCTCGTTTTGCCCATGTAGGTCTGAGTGGATGTGTAGTAGCCAGCTTTGCTGGCCGAAGAGTGATGTGTGGCTGAAAAACAGCCCCTATAAATAAAGTTGCTGTCAGCACCGGTTACGACGCACTTGCCACCGATCTCGAGTGACGCAAAAAGCATTGATGCCATGAAAACCGAGAGCCAGAGCCGGATATGGACTCAACTCAACTCCACTATACCAACCATCACCCCTTTTTCCCCCATGTCAAGAACCAAAACATATTTCACAAAAATCATACAGATCCATCCACGCATGCATACACACTATATATAACAGGATGCCCAGGGGAGGTCACAGTTTACTTCGACACATACTCAATTGGTCACACAGTGCACATATTCGGCAATTCGGTTTTTGCCTGCCGACCGAGCATTGGTTGGAAAAATTGTTCGGCAATTCATCTTTGCCTCAGTGAACTGAACGGCTTTTTTGACCGGCAAATCAGTCGACTGAGGACTGACTATTGTCTCAGACGAAAATTTGTCGGCCGAATCATGGCTTGACAAGATGGCGGCCATCACGCAATGTTCAGTGAAATGTGGGAAAATGTCGCTAGAGGGCGTTTCACAAATGCTTCTCGCAACTAACATGTAATCCGCCATTTTCAATTCCAGCCGTACTGAAATTTGCGTTCAGCAAACCAGCTCAGTTGGGTTCCAGTCATGAATCGATATCACACGTTCAGTCGACTCGGATCGACCGGATAAGCCCAGTACAGTGGTACCTCGAGATACGAGTTTAATTCGTTCTGCAACCTTGCTCGTATGTCAATTTGCTCGTATCTCAAAGCAATTTTCCCCATTGAAATTAATTGAAATGCCATTAATCCGTTCCAGCCCCAAAAATGCTACCCCTAATTGTTTCTGTCCCGTGTTTTTAAATAAGAAAAGTTTAGTTATAAATGACAAATATTGTAAAAAAAAAACAATAAAAGATAATGACTTAAATGCTACTGTATGCTTAATTTTAGTCACTGCTTTTCTCTTCACTGGTCTTTGCCTTTTTTTTCGCCGGGTTCAAAAAAATACTGTCCAAGGAGGTTTGTTTCTTCCTCCCTTTCAGAATGCTGCCGAAATGAGTTAGGCAAGTGTCATCAAATAGCTCCGATGCACGACCAGTTGCAACTTTTTCAGGGTGTTTCTTTTCCACGAACTGTGAAACTCTCTCCCACATTACTCGTATCTCAAATTTCGCTCGTATCTCAAAGCAAAACTTAGCTCGCTCGACGGCTCGTATCTCAAATAACTCGTATGTTAGGGCACTCGTATCTCGAGGTACCACTGTATACATCGTGGTCACAGCGAGTTAGACACGTTCATTCCATCACACTTTAGACGCCACACTGTGTTCCATTTTCTACGCACAAATTTTCAAATCAATGCATCCAATTTGTTATCACGGAGTCTGTGTGATGAAATGAATGTGACGAACACAGTGTTGTGTCTAAAGTGTGACAGAATGAACGTGTCTAATAATACCCTGTTCACACACGCTCACTTGTCGATTAACTTAGCAGACAACTTGGTAATAGGCACTAAGTTAATTCACAAGAAAAGGAAATGCTGTCCAGACACAATTAATAGTTTCGGCAAAATGTAATCGATTTAAATGTACAATTATCGATATGTAGCAGATGTAACGATATCACTCAAAATGGAGGGCGACAGCAAACAAAATGGCGATTTCTTTGTTGTAATGCTGATGACTAATTTGGTCTGGAGAACACTATTTAGTACATCGTTATGATGTTGTTCAAGCTATTAAAGTAAATTGTGCATAAAATGTCTAAATTAGTGGAATTTTACTCTTAACGAAACAAAACCTTACATATAAGTTTGCAAATTCAAAGGAAAAATGCTTATAAAACTGCTCTCGAGGAGTGAAGAATCGTTTTTCTTATGTTTTTCTTCAAAAATGTGTAACTCGTCATTATTTCATTCTGAGCTCAATAAGAAGGAAGTTGCATTTCCTTATTGCAATGTCTATTTCGGAAATCTGTGCTTTTTATTGGGAAAACAACATTGACTGTCGCAAAAGATGGACCACAATTCATACGAAAGCACTTGTATTTGTGTGAGAGGTAATGTGTACATGTGACACACTTATAAAGAAAGCAGCAACTTGTCACAGAGCACACAAAACACTGGTTTGCCAAAATGCAAGATTTGATGTGATGGCAGTAACACAAAAGTCACCATGGTGCCCTTTTCTACAAAACAAGCATGTAGTGCAAAAATTGCAGCGAAAAAAGGCCCCCAAGTCAGATATGCACTATAGTCTAGGCAATGAGCATGCAGCATGAAAATAAATCATGTTTATTTTGGTCATGAGCCGAGAAACGAGTTTCGCGATGCGCCAAATTTACAAAACGAGCACTGTGTCTTTCTTTCTTCTTTTTCCTTCTTCAACTTCAAGAAAAACCGTTTCGGGAGAAGGGGAAAAAAATCGTAAGTCAAAGAGTCGGCAAACGTCAAAGACCCCCGTGCACACATAGCACATAGGAAAGAGCCGGGGACAGGCGCAAGAAAAACGGCCCCATTAACCGGCACAACTGCGATGACAAATGAAGCAGAGAGTGAAACAATCGCAGCTGCCCTCTTATGTTGCAGCTTAAAAGCAAGGCATGCATGCTGCAAGAGCCCCATGCAGCTGCAACTTGTCACTTTGCCTTTTCCTCCCCAACAAAACCAACCAAATCCCTCGCAGCAAAAACCAATTTCGCAAAACCATCGACGTTATGAGGCGTTTCCATCGACTTATAACACCCATAAATCGTACAACGCCCTCAAATCTGGGGCCCCAGGTCCGTTTCCCCACTTTCAAAGGCCAACCCCATCAGTCATATCGAGCTATGGCTGGACCAGGCAGGACCCGCAGCGCCACATGGTGGTCAAAGCGATATACACGAGCTCCACGTTTCAAATCTTCAAATCTTGAGATCAGTTTTTGACAAACTTCCAGATGTTCAATCGACTTGAAACTTTGCATACTTATGTATTCCTGATGACGATTCAAAATTCCATAATTTGTTTAGGTCGAATCGTTATATTTCAATCGGATCGACGCGAGATCACACGATCGATTTAATTTACCTAGGATCTGTCGTGTGTGAGGAAAGGATTACGCATTTATTGACTGTTATTAAACATTTCAATTGATGAAATATCTTAAGAAAAAGTTTGTGAGTCTTCTTAAAAGTTTGGCTTAAATTACGTCAACCAATTTTCGCCATTTCCGAGTTATTAATTTGCACAACTTTTACCAAATAGGAGGCCCGTTTCCACAGACGGACCTTCTATTAGAACGATCCCTGTCAATTTCGGTAATAACTTCATATACACGTATAAAATATCTTGAAATATTTTAGAGAAAAACCAAAAATGAATTTGCAAATTCTGCTAAATAAGTTTAGTAGCTAAATATTGGTTTTATTTTAACAAAATTTAATGTCATGCCTTTGACTTAATTACAAGGGTAAATAAGTGGAAAAGGTGCTTCGTGTATTAGAACACGAATGGCAGCGCCACCTGTAGGAGACCAGATCACTTCTCACGAACACGTAATAAGTGGTTTCTTTGGCAATCGTATATAATTTGGGTCACATTGAGCATGAAGGTCTTCGGGAACTGTGGGCGGGGCCTGGATCTCACATCAATCGCTCACCAGGGGGCTCACCAGGTGGCAGCTCAGGTGCGGTTTCTGACGTCATAGCACTCTACTCAAAGAGCAAGGGGTCACTTCATCGGGGTAGTGAGTGACCTGCAAGCTGTCATGCCGTGATGAGCCACTTGTGACGTCACAGCCAGTATAAATCGATATTTCTAAGCAGCAGCATCGGTTCAGTGGAACCGTGATTCGTTCCGGAATCTTACAAATTAATTGGTAAAAATGCATTAATGGTTCTGACGTCTGATGATGGCGTCTGGGATGTCTGTTGTGTCTTACACGAGAGCATAATGTGTTACTATGACTTGGAATCTTAAGTTTGGATCAAAGGATTCTCGGTCCAAATTTAATAGAACCTCGGTCGTTTACTTTTCCCCCCAAAATTCACCAGGGGTTTATTCCTAGTAAGTGTCTAATTGTCTTCGGATCAATACCAAACTTTCCTCCGCGTATTTTATTGCTTCTGATTTAAAATTAACATCATAATACGACCATTTTGGAGCCATTATGGTTTTCACAATAAACTTACTATAGTTTGGTTCACCATAACTTGATAATATGGGAGTCTATGAGCTGACCATATGAGGGTTGGCGGAGTAATAACTAGTGCAGGACCAGATTACAGTACTACTTATGTAAAATCAATATTGAAATATTTTTTCCCACGTTTTTATCAACTTGCTTTGGTGCGTGTCCGTCACCGCAGCAAGGCTTTCCACGCAGTGGCGCCATCTAGCGTTGTCGGCCATAACTCGCTTTTTCCCATATACCAAACGATAAATTTTTCGATTGCAAGATTGGAATGCAAACAAAAACCAAAAATTAGAAAATAATAAAATAAAAATTTCTATAAATCCACGTTTTACAACATCTGAAACTGGAAACATGGGGGCGTATTTTGATTTTATGTGTTGGAATGGTGATGCGCGCCACGTATGTTTCCACTTTCAGATGTTTTAAAACGTGGATTTATTGAAATTTTCATTTTATTATTTTGTAATTTGCATTCGAAGATTGGAGCTATTTTCTGCTACTTTACACTTTACAATCTGTAATCAAGTCAAGCAAGCGCCCATAGACTCCCATCTTATCAAGTTATGGTGAACCAAACTATAGTACTGTAGCTTCGCTTTCAACCTTGCACTTATTCGAGACCCGGGGTACGTATTGTATTGGCAAAAATACTTTTAGCCCAATTTGATATTTTTGTTGGTGAACTGCAGCTGCTATAATTGTAGGTTGGTATTTGTTGCACTTCACACAAGATATACACGGCACATTTGAAAGGACAAGTGTAAAACGGGAGAGTTTGGCAAATTGGTGATGGTGCAGGGCAGGACAGGGCGGCCATGACAGTTGAGAGCGATGGGAACGCCACCAGTGGGTAAAATTCCGTAATGAATCGATGTAGGCAGCAGGGGGCCGTTTCTTTTTCTTTCTGCGGCGGCTTGCTTTTGCCTATTGCCTGATTTGTGACATTCTTCGGATGACTACGTCCACAAGATGGGGATAACGAATGGCGGCCATTAATTGTGGGCCGCTTGCAGGTTGCGTGTGTGACGCTGACGACGAAAGATGGGTCACATGTGGAAACACGCGTGGAAGTCATCGAGGCTCGATCGCTCATTCGTTGAATGAGTGAGTGAAGTGTCACCCGTTTCCTGCTCCCAACCATTATCGAGCCTATAAATATTCGTGACACGACTGCATTCATCACTCTCAGCCAGCCTTTCAAAAATCGCCCATTTTTTCCCTCCCTTCCTTATAGTAGTACTATACCACGGCCTGTAGGGCCAAATTGCTCAGCCGGCCAAAGGGGACGTTCGCAAAACATGTGACTCCTCGAGGA
>WWPM01012581.1:0-36052 GCA_023279145.1 Glomeris maerens | reverse complement strand
GGGGGGAGGAGGTAAACGACTTTATTGATCGCTGATTTGCATGCATGTCATATGCATGAGCTCCGATGGCCGACTTTGCGATTGCACGCCGGGAGTTGAATTTGCGTCAAGAGCGAAAACAACTCTGAGGCGGGTTTTCATTCAAGATTCGTAGTGGTAAACTTTGAAATAAATGACGAGAAAATGCTGTGCGGAAACTGTTTCATCGCCAACTTAGCGTCTACTAATCGATTATCGCCGATAACAATTTCGAGACACCAGCAATTCATCTATGTCATTAGGATGATAGTATTTGGTGATAAAATAGCGACAAAGGAACCTATTGTTAAATTTTATCCAGCCATGTGTGGCTGCCACATTTACCGGATTATATTTACATAAATATCCCAGTTGATAAATATATATTCCTAAACTTGGCACTCTATTTGCCATCCAGGAAAACATGAGTTCTGAATGAGCTATATTGCAAGAATCTTTTCTGGATTCTTCACATTAAACTTTATGCGAAAAAATTAATATCCTGTTGAATGCCGTAGAAAATGATTAACCTGTAATATGTCTTAAATAATACAAACTTTAATAAATTCGATAACGTCTGAATAAAATTGTTATAAATTATCTTCCAAAGAGTGTTATCATTCAAAGTTATTAGTGAAAGAAAAATACACAAAGAGGTATGTAGATTTACACACTTGCAATTACAATGCAGTTATTAGAATATTTGGAACGTTATTCCATAAACCACACCGTAAACCTTACTATATAATTTTACATTTAACTATTGCTCCTAATATTCACTTAAGTGCTACATGAAGTCCAAAATTTGATCATAAAATTCCTTTGATGCTTTGAAGGAATTCCAAGCCTTAAATTAAATGCCATTGAAATTAAACTTTAATTATCGTACATATAAAGAATGCTATCACAGTCCCATTACAACTTTATAAATTTATTGCAAATGCAAATGAAAAGATAAAGCTGTGGTAATTATTATACATTGAGTACAAATTGAGGTTTTTGCCTCATTTAATACACTTCTATATGGCACCATTTTGTGTACGAAGTACACCAAAACGGTAATCGATCTCCTGCCATTGAGGAATGCAAAACAATGCAGGGAAGCGCATCGAACGGGAGCGCAATACAGTACAGGAAAGCATACATTGGTTTAGTTTATGGTTCAAGGAGCAATGTATAACAGGACACATCATGAGTTATGCTAATAGCTTCAATGCTCTCTTGAAGTTGCCTTAAGGTATGCAATGTTGTGCGAATTTAAATTTTAGTGGAAAATGGTAAGAGCGTAAATATTCATGCGGAAATAAATCCGCAGCGAGTAAAACAACTGCTATTAACGTATACGAAAATATACTAGGTTCTATTTCCCACAACTACACAGGAGAGTGGATTATACTGTAATTGCCTTCACTCTTGACCAATCACATTGCATGTTGATATCATTGTCATGTGGCTGCAGTATAACTAGTGAATCGTTCACATCGATCAATACATTTCGGTTGTAAGAATTAAAACCTATTATTCTCTAATTTATCAAGCATAAATAGAATATTCGAAATTATGGGAACCTAATTTTTAATGTAAACTAACAAATTATTTACTCTCACAGATTTTTCAGAATATTTGGGCAACGTCCCAACGAGTTCCATAAGTTTAAATTTTACGATTTCTAAGCCACTGATATCGGATTGGTAAGGCGACGTCCATGTCTCCTGAAACTGGAACACTCAAAAAGGACACCAATTAAATAAAATATTTTGAAACCTAGTTCTAGATAAAATATAATGGAATGCATGGAACAAACAAATGTCATAGAAATCGATGTTAAAGTCATGAAATTATCGTTAAATTCCGTGTAATCTTGCCACGTTGCTTGCCATTTTTCTGAGTTTTCAAATCACAACAAAGCAGTTCCCTGAGGATTTCTATCTCGATTCCAAGAGGCACCACTTCTTGGCCGATAATGGCATGTCGATTTTGAAATTGGAAAAGCGGCAACGAGAGCTTATTTGAATGTGCTCGATTGATCTTTTGTTTACCGATTGTACAGCGTTGTGGGCGCCTAGCAACAGGAGGATCGAGGGAGTAATTGACGAATTCTTTTCATTTCAGCCGTCATTCTTCGTTTCCGCCTTGTCCAATCCATCCCTCTATCTCTTATCCCGTGCTTTCTATACTGTCTATTCGATAGACAACTGCTCTCTCTCTCTCTCTCTCAGACATTTCTATTCCTACGGGGCTGCTCGACATCGATCACAGCCCACGCACATTGTCATCGCTAGATGGGCTTTCCCAGCACACCACTTAAGTCGTGCAGTGAAGCCGACAGAAAGCATTTTCAACAAACTTCTTTCTCAGTTCCATCCTTGCTTATTCTGAGGCAGATGGATAGTGCATTTGACAAAGTAAATAAAATATTCATATATTTACACTGGATACAAGGTGGTGTGACGAATTGCATCAGGCACGATGTCTCCCACACAGATTTATAAACATTCTCCCATGCAAAGCAGATGGAAAGTATCATATTCACTTTTGACGCGCTTCAATATTTGGAGACATTACAGTTAATTCTGCGCAAGCAGCGAGGCAAATAGAAACAATTTAAAAATATGGATTGCAAGTTTATTAAGTTCACTTATTTCATAAATTCGAACTGTCTAGCTCTTGATTACCAAGTACTCTTCGACTGCAGTACCATGGAACGACCCGAGAAAGCGTATTTGACGGCCAAAGCCTGGTTGGTGAAGCTTAGCTACCGACAAGGCGAGTCAAAAAGTCGTTTCAATTCTTATAACTTTACAGACGTGAGTGATATACATTAAAAATTCATATGGACCTTAGTATGGACTTGGGGGCTATCCATTTATGTATACGTTTCCCTAGACCCTAAGCTCATATGTAGGGTTCACATGCTGTATAATGCATTTCACTCACTCCTGTAAACTTATAAGGACTAAAACGACTTTTTGACTCACCCTATATAGAGAGCTCCAGGCGTTTAATTTCATTTTGTGGTTATCTGCACAAGTTTGTATTATTTTTTGCTTTAAAAATTGATGCTACGAACCTTCTTCAAACAATTAACCCTCGGTTGATATTGGGTTGGAAAGTTTCCTCTTCTCTCACCTTCATATACCAACAGGGTGTTTCTTTTATGACGCAACAACGGACAACGAGATTTGCCCAGTTTGCAGTTTTCCCAACATGGCACCACTGCGTTTCTATTGATGAATTACGTTACCGCATAATTGCCGAATATCGCCACTCTGACAAAATCGGAGCAGTTTTTGCAGACCGGCTGTACCACTGTTTGGCGAATAACGGCGGTCACTTTGAACACGAACTAGTATAACATTGGGATTCATTTAGGCTAGAGAAATTTCTTTCCATGTTGTTTCATCTCAAGAAAACAATGTTCATCACTTCCACTCACGAGATGAAGGCCACTCGCATGCCATTATTACGTGGGCAATAAAATCCAATAATATTTTCTCCCAATTTCTAACGATAATTTGTTCAATTGCACGTGTGGGGCCATGTTGGGAAAACTGCAAACTGGGCAAATCTCATTGTCCATTGTTGCGTCATAAAAGAAACACCCTGTACGTATGTATACACAACTACTGCTTCACTATAATTTTGTTGTCGACCTAATTGTTATTTTCCCTTAACCCTCAGATCCTGAATTGTTGTTCTATGATGTGCATGCACAGTATTTCCAATTGGTCAAAGTGAGATCTTCCTGTCCCAACAGGACTTCAAGTGTTAATTAAGCAATGCTTAACAACTTTCTATGCCTACTCGTGTTACCGGTCCAAATGGTAAACGCATATCACAGAAAACCATTTTCCTAGCCCATAGGTTAATCGAAATTTTATAGTAGTGTAAGCATCATTGATAACTTCTAGCTCGAAAACTTTGTTTGTGGACATTTACACTCTGCATTCAACACAGAAGCCGAAAATGTACAAAATGTACGCAGGTATAAAGGAACACCAATCTGAAATGTAACGGTGTACGTGACTTATCTATCAGAAACAGACTAAGGTAACAGAATTGGGGACATTGTGGTGTTTTCGGTGGTTGTTAGCGTCTGGAACATCCTAGCACTGGCAATAAAACAACAGGGAGGACAATTACATACAAGATGTCCAGAATACAGATTGTAGATGAACCAATGACAGCCATTTATTGCCAGGCACGAATGTTTTCGAAAACGTTCTCCTAGATAATGATAGTTAATAACATCGCTTGCCGCTAAATATTCAATGGCAACAACAGCAGGGCCAGGAATATGGCTTCGCATGTCAATCACAATGTTCAGCAGTGAACACGAACACAAAATGTAATATACATATCAAACAGTGAAAGACGCACATTGCGCACAAAATGCTCCAACGACATACAATACTATTAAACTAATTTACTCACTATAATATGTGGATGCACTTCGATATGGCAATTATGAATAGGTGGTTAAACACTGTTGTGAAAATAATAGGTAGCTACCAAATTCAATGGCGTGCTCGAATAGAATAAATTACCTTTATTTTCCTGCAAAGCCATTCGTGTTCCCACTTTGATCGGATGACTGTTTGAAATCAGCGATTGCGCAGTTTCAATTTGTTAATTCAGAACTTGAAGAGCACGAAATGTCTGTAGAAAAGGCAATAAGTCAACTCTCTAAGTAAGATCCTGGAAATGTTTACTTTGCCTCTTTGCGACTTCTCTGTATTGTCCTATTCTCATGCGTTCAGACCTTGAAATAAATTCAAACCTAACACTCAAAACTAATGCAATATAATTCTTCACACTTTCGTGATTAACTTTCACATTCCAAAAACCTTTTCCACGAATAACCTGTCAGGAAAGAGTTATACAATCGTTTTGAATTACTGTTTAACACCAAATTTAGAACAGTCCTTATCTTCAACTGTATTAAAGTCACAGCCATATATCCAGACTTTATTTTCACCCTGTATAAATTGTGACCAACAAAACGATCTTGTGAGCTGTGATGTCGATTTGGTAATCTAGTATAAAAATAAGAAATGGATAAAAAATACGCTCGGTCCAATTACATTGTGGTTTTTGCTGGGCAAGCCGCACAGTGAGTGAGACAACTGCGGTGTCTTGGTCACTGTGCAAACGATTCACGGATGGTTGCATACACCGCAATAATGCATGTTCGCTTGGCACTATAGATTCTCGGGAATACTGCATATGCCAATCTCCATGTGAAACCGATCACAGAACTAGCAGTTATTGTTTATTTCTGTCATATTCTATTGTAACAATTGGCGAAGCGTTTGACAAAGACAAGAACATTGAACTTCAGCCAACAATTTCCTAATTTTCTAACTCTCCATTTCATAAACATAGGACGCATTTACCTTTCCCAAAACACAGATACATCGCAAACTTTTCCAACTAATCTTGCACATCGCACCAAGATATTATGACCCCGCTTGGATAACATTTTCAACTGAAAAACATGTTGGTACCACAGTTTAAAGCCTCAGTAATCCAGGGGAGAACTGAGAAAGAAATCTGGATATGCCCTGTAAATGTAAAAAAATCGGCCCATCGGATCCAATACACAACTCAGCGTAAATTACGATGCTCATGCACTTATGAAAAAATAGACTGTTGCAATAGTTCTATTTTAGACTTATCGTCCAACAAAAATGAGCATGTAAAATCGTTTTCCGGAAGTCTTTAATTTCCCCAGGAAATATTGGCAAATGCCATTTAAATCTTCACGAAGATTGGTTGAGCAATTTTAAAGTTAATCTACTAGGTCCACAGTGTTCGTCAGGCGTCGAACGTTTGGGTTATTTGACTACATTTAAGTCAAACAACATTATCAATATGGATGGAACGCACATTTCGCATCAATGATAACTACCAGCCCAATTTCGCCATCATATGATGTCCATCATTGGGTGGATTTCTGGTAGGTGCCGTCATATGGCGTCTGTCATATGTTGGCCAAATTGAGCTGGAACTAATAATTTTCCAAGACACTGAAAATTTCAGCCATTCGCAGCAAG
Organism: Glomeris maerens; assembly: GCA_023279145.1. Lineage (NCBI taxonomy): Eukaryota > Metazoa > Arthropoda > Diplopoda > Glomerida > Glomeridae > Glomeris > Glomeris maerens. The sequence continues at coordinate 29,978 of WWPM01012581.1, read as the reverse complement.
GTGCTGCGAGTTGTCTTCCATAAGTGAATATGAAGCACATCGTTGTCTACAGCGAGGATAGCGAATGGAAAACGAACGCCAGGAGGTACTAACACCGGAGATGTAACCGTAACAACTAGCCTTAAGTTCTCCTTTCACTGCTCTCACTGAAGAGTACATGCCATGCAAGATTCGCTCATTCATAGTACATACACGGAAATTTTGAAGAAAAAGAAGCAAATGCGTTTCGTAAATTTTGTATAAAACAAGGTGTTCTTGCAAAGAAATTTCAATATTACATCATTCAATCTTCAGCAAATAGCATTCATATAATTACAGCTCCAAAGAAGAGAATGTGTATGTGGCCAGACATTGGATACCAAGCAGAACGTTTTTGTTGTAATCGATTGGGGTAGAGATGTCCCTTCACAGGATGTTCTTTCTATTTCAAAATAAATGCTTCTGTTTCCTGCCTTCTGGCTTATGAATTTTGTGCGACAGCACGCTTAAAATTGCAATGAAGCTCTCCCTTCTCCCACTGGGGAGTTCCTACGGATTGTGTTGACACCAACAACAACCGCAACGTGTTAAATACAAGTCCTCGCTCAGCGACTATAGTAATTAAATTTTTCCTAGAATAAATCCCGAGCGAAGTTTGTCAAAGCCGTGATATAAACAATTTTTCATCCACCAATGACATTTTTTAAATTAATGAACCCATGAAGACACGTTCTCAACACAGCAATTTCACAGCTTAATTATCATTAATGCTATTACAGATGGGTCAAAAGATTTTATGCAATACCAAGGGAACACGCGTTATTGCAGCGCAGGCATAATGAATATTTCACATCTAATGTTTGCAATACATTAGTGTAGATCTGCACAATAAATTTTAAAACATTAGATATCATGTGTAGGCATGTTCAAAGTAAATTGCGATAATTTATTAGCTGATTCCCACTAGAGGTCATTCAATTAATATAATGAAAACTGTATTCCACTATAGCAGTGAAGTTGTTTCCTCAAACATGACTGGTCAGAAACGCCTGGGTTTTCCCGGTTTCACGGTTACACGGGCAAGGAAGGAGTGTAGTACTGTCAAATTTGAAAATTTCCTTGGAATTTTGATTGCGCAAAACTTACAATCTTCCATAAATTATTTCAATGTTTTATTTGGCATTTTTTTTTATCCCAACTCCCCCTTGTCATATCCCGTCACGATCTTGAACCTCCTTGTAAAATGATATCGCATCCATAAATCTATAACGGTGACCACCCCTCCCCGAACATTTGAAATAACGCATTTCAGATAAGAAAAAATTCAATTACATTACAGTAGAACGTAGTTTATCCGCACTAATTGGGACCAAGGGTTGTGCGGATAACGATTTTTGCGGATAATGGAACACGCGTGTATTTAATGCAGAAAAACACGTACAGAACACACATTACTGCTTTTAGACCCTTCTTTGCTATCTAGCTTCGATGCATAGCTCAAAATTTCTTCTTTTCAGGCTTTGATATCATAAACACTCCTGTTTCCAATCTTATAACATGCGACTAAGGCTTCAACACTCGCCTTTATCGAGTCTATTGCTTTACCTTTTTTCTCGATTGATTAAGCATTCCGATTTAATTTAACTTGGTCACTACTCGTTTAGGTCATGGTTAACTCTGTATAAAACCGCAATTTTACTGTGCGAAAGGTGTTTCAGGATGCGGATAATTGACATTGCGGATGATTGACGTCCGGATAAACGACGTTCTACTGCAAATGCAAGTACGTAGGTTACCGCTAAAGCTAGAAATCCGTTAATGTGCACATTGCCTAGCTAATCCGCAGATTAACTGATTTGCTCCGTTAAAGTGCGGAATCAAGAGTTTTCCGAGTTTGAATTATGTTATGCGCACGGAATATCGTTACAAGCTGTGACATGGGGATGGGAGGAGAAGGGTGTAAACGTGACGTCACTTTGCAGTCTTTATGGCACGATGTTCGGCCCTCGTCGAAAAACACGTGGCACGCATCTTGTGATCATCATGTACGTCTGAGCATGACCTCCTTGACCGGGTGTCCAGATGGGAGGTCACAGTTTATTTCGTCACATGCTCGTTGGCCACACTATAATAACGGTCACAATGAAGTAGCCACTTTCATTCCGTCATACTTTAAACGTCACACTGCTTTCGTCATATTCATTTCATCACACACCATTCGACACAATGCATTCGACACATTCATGTTTGTCACACTATAAATGACACACTGTGTTCGTCACATTAACTCCCTGCAACAAATTGGACACATTTTCCACATTGATTTGCGGATTTGTTTTATTTTTATTTATATTTTCGTATATTAACAAATAATATTAATAAATCAAAACGCAATGCAGGACATGTTTTTCTGAAAATTTTGCCATTCTTACAATCGTTCATTTCATTGCTTTAAGTTTATATGGTATGCAACCCCACGTAAGAACTGATCAATGTTTCTGAAACTGTAATTCAAGACAATCGTTCTGGTCAATAACCGTCAGATTTTTACATATTTCAGAGAAATGTCATACATTGTTTTGATTTTTCAGTATTATTCGTCAATGTATGTAAATAAATATAAACAAAAATACAACAAATCTGCAATTTAATGTGCCTAATTTGTTGTCCCAAGTCAATGTGACGAAATTAATGGGACGAGCTGAGTGTGGCGCTTAAAGTGTGACAGAATGAATGTATCAGAAAAAGTCATGACGACTGTAGTCTGGCGAAATGAATGTGACGAACACAGTGTGACGTTTAAAGTATGACAGAATGAATGTGTCCACTTTATTGTGACCGATATAGTTGGGGCCAACAAGCATGTGACGAAATGAACTGTGACCTCCCGTAGGGAAACCCCTTGACCGGGCCGTCAAAAACCCTCACAATTTTTTGTTCTAGTTAGTGCTTCTCATATCAACATTGAATTTGCTTTAGTATTATTCGCGAAGTTGTAATATTCGTTAGCAGGACTTTGGGAAATTTGTACGAACTTTAAAGCCACGCAAATTTAAGCGCCTTCACAGCAATATTTACACATTAAATTCCTGTATATAGCAAGTAAGTATTCTAAAAGGGCAACTTGTCCGTGAAAATATGACTGCGAGTCTCATGTTAGAAGCGCAATTGCATGCATAGGGCACATGTCGACACAATTTTTGGATCAATATTGTAGTTCTGCTGAACTTCGCCTCTCATAGGAGCGCCATTGAATTTGAATTGCATATACAGGGTGTTACAGCTAAGGAAATCCAGTTTTATTGCTGGGAAACACTGAGAAATCAAATCAAATGGATTGTAAACAAATAGAAAACTGACAACGGCAGTTAGCTCTAATTATACCATTATCGATGATGACATAGAATGAATATTTCAAAGGTATTTAAAGGTGACTGACAATGTTTTCTAAGGTAACCTGAAAATTACACTGAAGAACAACCACCAAAAAATAAAACTAACACTTGTTGATTTTTTTTTTAAATTAATACTTAGAATATTTTAAAGTAAATCTAAGGAATTATGAGGGGATGACCTCACTCTTTTTATGGTATGTTGCTGTAAAGGAAGGAGACCAAATGCTAGCAGGTGTAAAACTTCTTATCCAGGTGGGTTGAAAACTTCTAAGGGGCCATCCACAAACGATGCCACGCTCCTAGGAAGGGGGAAGGGGGTCGCCGTTGCGTGACGGTTTGTGACATGGGGGTAGGGGGGGTCTGAATAATTGTGACATCATGCTTTTTAATTATCAAGTCATTTTGCACTTTTGTGTGCATATTTAGTTCATACAGTAAAACCAGCGCTTCCACATTAAATTGTTGAAACCCGTTCAAAATGCCTATTTATAGACCAGAGTAAAATCAGCAATAATTATTAGTAGATATAGGGGGGATCCAACAATTGTGACATCATTTTTAGGGGGGGGGGGGTCAGACGTTGTGTGACAATGCGTGACATGAGGTGGGTAAAAAAAAGGTCAAATTTAGTGTGACATCATTTGTGGACGGCCCCTAAAGGGATGGTTGGTCTTCACTACTTAAAGCTTATTTGACATTCGAATTCCCGGCTAATTCTCCCACGTTAAAAGTACAGGAGAATAGGAAAACGTCAACTGTAATATCTTGAGTAATATTTTTTGACATTTCCAATGAGTTGTAGTTTTATTTTTTGTGATTGTTCTTCAGTGTAATTTTTAGGGTACCTTAGAAATCACCTTTAATTCTTCGCCAAGTAAGGGGTCGTCCATTTAATACGTACTCATTTTTAGCCAATTTTGCACCCCCTCCCCTCCTTCCGTACGCAGGCGTCACACGCAACCCAACCCCCCCCCCCTCTCCTCCGTACGTACACATTGACTATAACTATGATTCATCAAAATTTTTATTTTACAATATTTAACTTATAACAAGTTGTTATTTTTTGCTTTACACTGGTATTCAAATTTAGTACATACAAAGTAGCTAAATTTCTTCACAAAATGCGGGTTTAACCCAATTTTTCAGGTTTTCAATTGCGAGCCCTGACTGCATGGTGTACGTACACTTGAAAGAAATCCCCCCCTACACCCCCCCTAATACTCATGCGCCACATTTCCCCCCCCCCCCCCCCCTCCCCTGTGCGTACGTATTAAATGGACAGCCCCTAATTGATTTTTTTCACCAAACATGACGACTAATTCATAGGTTCTGGCATCTGCTGATGGCGTGAGTGGGCCGAAATAGGTGTCATGTCTATAGTAGAGCCTTGTGGGTTAAAGATATTGTTCCAAACTTAACTGCATATAAAACTCTGCTATCTCTTTGTGATCTATAACTTTCAAGTCGGGACCAGAGTGCTAACCGCAAAGGTCACTTGGAATATATTTTTCATATTCATTCCTCGCATGTACAGGGTGTCTCTAATTTCATGGTCACCGTTCAAAGCCTAATCACAATCCTCCTCTGTAGCATGAAAATGCTTTGGCATAAAAAAAAAATTGATTTACAATATACCCAATTTTAAACTGATCTGACATGTAGCGTGAACCGAGATTGACAATATTTATTCATTTATCACAAATTTCTTCCGCTAGCCGAGCTTTGATTCGCTTTTTAGAAAACTCAAATCCTCCAAATAACATAGGTATCTTGAGGAGGCTGTTACTTTGTACACTACAGGCCCTTCCATCGAGTGTTTGCGTGACAAAGTTGGCAATGAACTCTTTCCAAAAATAACGTCCTACAGTATATGCGCCCCATGAACATGGCGGATCTAAAATTTTAAAGGAAATTGATACCAAGACTCATTTCGATCGAGTACTAAACCAGAATGCAGAATTTCCAGGCTTGTAGGAAAGCACAGCACATTCAAAAGTTAAGTTATTTCATGGAAGGATTTCATTTTCAATGGAATAAATTACGTATAATTTGAAGAGTACCTTGGCAAAAGTGGCACGAACATATTTAGGTGTCCCACTAATAGAGCTTGGGCAGTACATAACTACAATATTGCAACCGGAACATTACGGCCAGATAAAACCTACCAGTACATCATAAATTGTTCATCCTTTCGTGAAATGTTTGCTGTTCTTTAAATTGTTGCATTTAAAAGCTTAAACTTAATCTTTCCTTTCCTACATCCGAGCTGCGCATGTGAATCACATCAAAATATCCATAAATCCAGATAACAAGCACAGGTAGGTAGGGATTATTATCTCCATATATTAATGAGGTAGTTTTTCTAAATTTACCGGTATCATTATTTCCACGAAATGACAACATTTTTAAATAGTATTAGCCTGCATGATGTTATTCAAACGTGGTTGGCAAGTGCGCACCAATCACATGTTCTTCATTTTTAGCAAAGCAAAGGACATTCAATATTATTAAAGATATGAGTGCATTGACTTAAGCAAGATATTCAAATAATGTTACGCACCCAGTCCATGTTATTTCACAGCGTTTGCGGTTTGTAATTACAAATAGTACTACTCGAATGAAATAAAGTTTTCCTAATCAGAGTTTGAGATATTCATTGGTAAAACAAATGTGAAAAAACATTCATTAATAAAAACAATAAAACAACTCAAATTACTTCAATTGCAAAACGGACTGTAGGATCTAATGAAAAATAACCTCTCAGCATACATACGCTATAAAAAGAACTTATGGAACTTTTAAATTACAATTCATCATTTGGCCGAGAGATGGGGCCACCTTTCCTCAAAATAAACCGTGGTATGGGAACAACTCAACCAGTATTTCCAATAGTGCGCTGATATTTGCGCGTTATATGTGCAGGCGACTATAAGCAAGCTAAACCCATTTAATATGACCTATTTGTGGTACATTTCGATTTGTAATCACAATTTCTGAAACCCTACCCAGTATCGGATTGTCTTATTGCTGTTTTACGTAAAGATATTTCTACGTACGCAGAGACTGTTCAAAGTTTCTATTTGCAAACATTGAATTTAGATTTTGCAAATTATGAGAAGTGAAAACAACCGACACAGATTATGAGACATGAAAACAACAAACTAAAAGTAAAGGGAGAAGATGGAATGTGTAATGAAAGAAAATGAAAGAAATAAACTTTTGAACTTTAACGGAACGGAAGCCATTAGTGTGCACATTACCTAGGTTTAGTTGCAGAAAACCGTTATTCCGCACTTTAACGGAGAAAATCCGTTAATATGCAGATGAGCTGGGTAATACGAACATGAAAGGATTTCGAGCTTTAGCAGTATCGTATACACTATACAGGGTTAGGCAAAAGTCCTTTGCCCCAACCCCCCCCCCACCTCCAAAAAAACTTTTACAGTGGTGCCGAAATATTTGACCTTTGCAAATTTCTTCTAGGTTATCCGAAACCTAACTTTTTGAATACAATAGCTGGAGCAAAAGTTCAAATTAGTACGTTGAAGAGGACATTCAAATTAGTAAAATAAATCAACTTTTTAAGTGAAACAGAGCAGAGGTGTAGCAGCTTCGAATTTAAAGGTTTTGGGAATTTCACACGAGATGTGGATTGCATGGAAGATGACTGACAGGAACAACCGTGGCAATTTCACTTCAGATGCGCACTGCAGGGAAAGTGACGAAGAAAAAACAACCCTACAACTTGTCAACATGCTAAACTTCTTGAATTTAATAGCATTTTATTTATGCACATCCTGGGTACATTGCTTGAATGGTTAGGCCATGTTTTCTTATAAAATAAAAGTGGCTGTACAATTGAATAAATTGTGTCCGTTTGTTGCCACGGTCGTCCCTGTCAATCATCTTCCTTGCAATACAGGTCTCACGTGAAATTCCTAAAACTATTAAATTCGCAGCTGCTACACCTCTGCTCTGTTTCACTTAAAAGTTGCTGTATTGTAGTAATTTGAATGTCCTCTTCAACGTATGAATTTGAACTTTTACTCCAGCTATTGCATACAAAGAGTTACTGTCACCGCATATTCAGATCTTTAATATATGCGATAATATAAAAGTTTTTTTGGGCAAAATACTTTTGCCTCACCCTGTATATTTATCGCATGCAAGTGAATCTTCACACGGAAAGCCCTCAGCAACAATTTTGAGGGTCCAATTGATTATAAATCTCATAAAACTTACACATATGTACTGCAGTATATACTATTTATGTCTGCAATGTTTAGATTCGTTACCAGAGCAGATGTACAAAATGTGGCTGTGAGTGTATATCTCTAGCTCTGTAACTGCGACCAACTATAAAATGTCGCCATGGGATTGATGGAAATCTCTAGTGCTGCAATACCGCGACGAAGATATTGCCAGGTGGGAATGGGTGTGCCTATTGTTCAGAAAAATAGAACTAATTGGTGGCAATTCGGAATGATGAGCGTGTGGTTTGGCTGACCTTTATAGAAGAAACTCGAAATTTAAGTTGATCTTGGGCTGCGATTGTTAGAAAAACTCAACTTCGTTTACGTTTCCTCCACAAGTACCAAACGTACTTGCCCAACGAATATTACAATTGCTGTAAATTAGCTTCACTTTCTTGGACAATATTCCCAACTCAATTTCAACCCACCATCCTTTGTGGCAGATACAGCACACATTAGCTGTAACTGTTTTCAACAAGTTTCAATGTCACACTCGCACCTATTCACACTTGGTCTCATTTATGTACATTGGCTTAGTATATAATATATTTTATTCACTTCCCAACTTTGGATTAGTATTGAGATACCGTAGTTATGTGAGGCTATAGCTAGGAAATCAACCTATGCATCAGAATGCCATAACGAAATTATTCAAAATTGTGGAACAAGTGAAGAATAAGGCTTGGTAGTTGCATGTGTAAAGCAAACTAAGTTTAAGAATAATACATATATCGATTTCATCATCTAAAACTTAAAAATGTGCCTTTAAAAAAAACTTAAGCCTGCACTTCCAGTTGATCACCTTGTCAGTACCTGACTTCTCTATTTAACAGCAAGAGCAATAACTAGAGAGCAGATTTTACGTGCATTTTGTGCGCAACTTTACGTGCCAAAATTAGCCCAAAAAACATACAAAAACGTACACAAAAATGATGTCCAAATTTTTCCAAATTAAATTAAAACGCTTTTCTGTAAAATTCCTGATCACAAGATGTTCAGCAAAAAAATAAGTGCTTGCACGTAAAATCCGCACTCTAGCAATAACTGGTAAATAAGAACGACAGTTGTTACGTTGTATGGATCATGAAGTTATGCGAACTTGTTCGGGCTCTCAATATTGCACAAAATGTATGCGTCATTTAATATGCTTTATAAAACTGCCATATAAACTCCGTTTTACATGAAAGTTCTAGCATTTAATATCGATTAAGCCCAACAAAAAACTAGCTGCCCTGAATTTCAGAAGAATAATTTATTCAACGATGTGAACAGTTTCAGTCAAATTCGCAAATCTGTCGTTGCAGATAATATTCTCCGACAATCGGAATAAGAAGCTAATTAAAGTGATGCCCAATTATACAGGGTTATTCACGAATTCGTTTCCACCCTCCTAATTTACAGGAGTGAGTGAAATTAATGGAATATGATATGGACGTTACGTATCACCTTGGGGGATGCCCATTTATTAATGTTTCCCTGACCTTGGATCGACGCTTCAAGGTCATTCAAGCTTCATATTCTTTAATATTAAAGACAAGTTGGTAGTTGCAATTGGAAAAGTGTTCTGGGGTTCTTCATGAGAATAACTGTGAAAACGGAAATTAAATCGCACCAATATTAGAGGATTTGGATTCACTTGGTTGAAATGTCAAAATCATATTCCTCCCAAGCGTCGACCCAAAGTCAGGGAAACATTCATAAATGGACAGCCCGAAGGTGATACGTAACATCCATAACATATTTCATTAATTTCACTCACTCCTGCAAATTGGGAGGGTGGAAACGTTTTCGTGAATCACCCTGTATTACTGCAAGGTGAATCCAACTAAGTTACACAGAATGCTAAATGTGGGATGATTTAATATGAATGGTTACAGATTTGCTATTATTTTAAAACGTAGGTGAAATAGACAATTATGATGCTGTCGGCATTTAAAGCAGTTAAATACACCAGCCATTTTATCAGCATCGTTTCCTCTCTTCGGAATTTTCAAAATTGCAGCAGTCATGCTGAAACAATTCATCCGGTCGATCTAAGTCGACTGAACGTGTGACGTCATGGCTGATTCATGACTGAACCCAACATGTAGTTGCAAGAATCATTTGTGAAGCGCTCTCTAGTGGGATTTCCCCAAATTGCACTGAACATTTCATGGTGGCCGCCATCTTGTCAAGCCATGAATCAGCCGGCAAATTTTCGTCTGAGACAGAAGTCAGTCGAACTGACGTTCGTCCTCAGTCGACTGGTTTGCCGACCAAAAAACCGTTCTGTTGGCCGAGGTAAAGATGAATTGCCGACCAATTTTTCCAGCCAATGCTCAGTAGACTAGACAAAAACTGGATTGCCGAATACGCCCAATGTCATAAGCATTTAACAGCGCCCATGGGCTTCGACATGATTCTGTATCACGTTATAAAAATTCGACTTTTCTATATTTCCAGTATCTGAATCACACATTTTCAAGCGAAATAAAAATGTACATGACACTTTATTCCCAGGGTTGTAGGACTCCAGGAATAAATCCTGTGATCAAACTTTCATCTGCTAGGGAAGGATTTGGAGCGTGCACAATAAACAGGTTCTATCCGTCATAAGTCCCTGTCAGGAGGCACATTGTCAGGTCATAGTGAAGCCTATATACTCAACGCATTTGGTCACTGTCACAATCACAGTTTGACTGATAGCTCAGAGTGAGGTCAGGTAGTGCGGACTTCCGGTGCCGCCGGATATCCTCCCTCTGGCACGTGATTAATGACTTTCCTAGAGTGGAATACAGCACAAGAAGAGTCTTTCATTATGTGCCTATATCTCGTCCTGCTTTTCTCCCTTACACCGTCCGTGCTGTTATCAACGGCGTCGATGAATAATAAAATCAAGTTAGAGTCCAAATCATGCTATACATACTATTGCAATTCCTTATTCCTTGTAGGTACATGATATTCTGCAAGATGCCACTCAAACTTTCTGCAGCATTCGTCTTATTAGTGTGCCAAGAGTAACTCAGTAATGATAATATTTGTGTATACATCTTTCAAATTTCTAGTACAAATCTATGGCAAAACCGATCATAGATAGAATCCGTTGGGCTTTGTCAATGGATGTCCGTTAGGCATAATTATTAAAAATGCGACCAGACAGTCCTGACCCCCATTTATACATATAATGCTAGTGAGTGTTAAAGCCACGAATGTATTTTACACCCTCTTTACCCTAAATCAGTCAAATAGAAGGTTAAATTTGCGAGAATACGTCCTGATAATCTCCGTCATTACTTCTTACATTGTGCGCGAATTACCGCTAGGGGCGCATTTGAATATTTCTTCTGACGGAATGCATAGGCTGCTATATGTTAAGACGTAAAAATCGAGACCATGATTATCAAAAGTTTTGGGAGGGTACTTAGCGATTCGAGGGTCAAATAGCTAATTCAGATAGAATTTGATCTGTTGAACATCAGTCGGTCGGTATGCCTGAAGCACTGCTCGCATTACTATGTCCGAACTTCTACCAGACAATGTAATGTAGGCTACTGGTCAATTATTCCGTACAAGATATATCCTCTACATCCAAGTATCAGTTTCATTAATTGAAAACATGAGCTCATATTACATCATTTTAGAGACACATACATATTAACGTTACCAATAAGTTTCATATGTTCAAAACGAAGGGGAGCTATACTTGTATATAGCCAATAGCAACTATGCATACTTATTTTTTATAGTGTCAGCGAATTATGTTTGTATTATGTTTCACACGTCTGCTGAGAGATGGAAAATCGAGCAACATATTTTTTTGAACGTGCATTTTGTAACAGCAAATAATACAACCAACCTCTTTGAGAAATGCATAGCAATTATAGTACTACGGAAATTATATAAAATTACTTACAGTTCGCGTGCATGAAATTTTGTTCCGAAGGAACTGCCTGGCTACATCCTATGTAGATCCAGGCAAGGAAGACCCTTGTTAGTGACTCTGATCACGAATTAATTATAGTTACATGGATAGCGCACTGCAGCTTAAGGCCATCTGACATAGTTGCACGGATCACGTGATCACGTGACATCATATTTTGCAACCAAAATGGCGGCCTGCAGTTTTTCAGATGGCAGCTTTTTTTCCAAGATGACTTTAATTTTGAAGGTAATAGTGCAGCTAAGTGTACTGAATGCAATGTAGGAGTAATATGTAACATTGTATTTGACATTTAAACCTTATTTTAACCGAAGAATTAGCGGATAGGGTAAAGTGACCAATTGTGGGCCACAAATAAATTCAAAGTTGATAAAGTCCCTCTTATAGTGTTTGTATATGCGTCAATTAATATTAAACACGAAGAACACTTATTCACGTAAGAAATTCATATTTCAATTCCGCATTTCCTGCATTACAATTTTCAAAATTAATAGTTTTTCGGAAAATGGAAATTTGACCATATCTGGGCATGCTTAGACCAATTGTGGACCACCTTGAAAACAAAGCCACTTTGCCTTTGTCCATGCTTATTGGCGAATCCAAATATGAAGTATTACGTAACCAACAGATTCATGCTCTTTTTTGCTAAGCATAGATTTATCTTAAATTGCTAGGCTCAAATAGTTAATAAAAACACCATTGCACTTGTCCAGCTTAATCAAGTGGCCTATTTTTCTTATGCATTTCGAATCCTTCAGAGAACAGTTTTTTATACAGATAGACTAGCTACTAATACCAAGGCTTAGCAAATAAAATTTTCCAAACTTAGCCTAGCTTACCCCTGTGTTGTATCATAGCTGTACCTATTCTGGAACTATGCCAAAAAAGGTAAATCTATTGACCCAGAATAGGTCCTAGCTATGCCCACATTAGGGCCAGTTGTAGAGATTCAATATTGGGCACATTGTTGACAAATGAAAAGTATTTTCCTTCATTTAAATGCATTTTATATAATTTAAAACATTGAAAATCTTAAAAAAAATACTAATCCAGCTTTAGACAATGTTCTTAACTGTGAAATAAGCAAGACAATATAACTTACCAGCCTACAGATTTCGGGAAAATCGAGCGGGAAAAACGGTGAACTTTTATTAGCACCACTATATGTCTACTGTTGGTAAATGTATTGCCAAAATGTGACAAAAAGAGGTAGAAACAACTTAATTTTCGATCCCCTCCATTAAAGCGATCCTAGTACTGGATTTTAATGTATGAGCAAGGAAATTTTGAAGTGGCCCAGAATAGGTCAGTGGCCCGCAATTGGTCACTTTACCCTATTTCAAGTTCGTTGAAGCTGCCTCGAAGACCTTATTGCAACTTTGAGAAAATGGGTCTTCATTAAAAAGGATTTTTGATTTTCTGCAAAATATAAGAACAGATATCATAGTACTTCCCCGCCAAGTAATAGATCTTGGGAGTGCAGAAATTGCTACAGAACAAAAATATTTGCATTTTAGACTGCTTATACTCATTCAAAATTCTGTTGTGCAAGAACATATTTTTAGCTTCTTCTGTCAACAGATTGTAAGTGGTGCACGACCGCACCTCCCGTTCGAGTGCGCTGTCCATGTAAACTCTATAATTCGTGCTCTGATAGACTTTGACCTGGCTCTTGAGAAAATTCTAACAACGGAAAACTTGTGGAAGCAGTATATTGCCGCAATTCAGCATTTCTGTAATAACGAAAATTGGAGTGAAAATAAAAAAGTATTTGCATATGGCGAGACAATTAATCGCTAACATGTCGTTGGGCAAAATACAATCTATTGCAAAAGCGAGATAAACTTCTTTTGAGGTCTATAGGTATAGACATTTACTAGCTATCGATCGAATTGCGTATTTCGGCCAAAGTTCACTCCTTATTACGTCATAGAAATAGCGCTATATTCAAGTCTTGCATAAACAAAAAAAAACAGTCGTTCATTCGTCTATTGCAGCGTAATCATAGACTAAAGGTCCTAAGTTCACGTATTAAACTCGAAGTAAACTTCGTAATTTTACAAGTGATTAAAAATAATACCTTGCGCAACATGAGCAATGAGAACATAATCACATTTGTCAATAAATAATGGCGCAGAAGTCTATTATATGTACCTGTACCAACTACATAATGAATAAAACGATGCCCCACCCACTAACGGCCAATAGGAATCGAGGAATGCTCGATTAGGTATTCCTGGCGAGATATCTCAGCTTTCAAGCACTGCAACGCGGCCTTTTCGTAGAACAGGCAAAATAAAGCGAAAATAAACTCTTCGATTCCTTTTGTGGAAGCGATCTCATGACGAAAAATGGGCGGGGCATAGTTTTATTCTTTAGTCGGTAGAGGTATAACTACGTAGTTGTTTTATGATAATTAGCTTAAGGGTAGTCATAATGCAATCTTTATTTGGCAGCATAGTTTCATAAAAGTTTCAAATACAGAGGCAGAATAATCTAGGGATAATTTGGAATCGTGTATAAAAGATACTGCAATCACTGCTAAAATCAATTGTGTCGGCTCCTGCTCGTTTTACGGAACATGGTTTTCGAGAAAACATACAACCCTAATAATCCCACTGTTTTACTTAAGGTGGAAAAAGTTGAGATATACGTACTTTAGGTGTACCCTGTAGAAAGTAGGCATTTTTTGTGACCGGAGTTCAGTAGAGTCCCGGTTATCCGATGTTCCGTGTTAACCATGGTGCATTTCACAACCGGGGGCTCCGTGTTAACCGCGATGTCACCGCGGTTGAACCGGAAATGTTCGGATAAGCCGAACTTTGGGTGACCGTCATTGCTTTGCCACGCCCAACAAAGATTCAGTTGCTCTTTAGACAGCAGAGGCATAATGTAAATTTGTTTATTTTTGTAGAGTACATACATAATACGTACATAAGCACAGTACGTAGAACGTACAGTGTGTAAATTGTTTAATATTTTTTCAACGTTGTACCGTGTTATCGGTTTTTTCGATTATCCGCGGAAGGCCGAGCCCCGACCCCCCACGGATAATCGAGACTCTACTGTATTGTAGTTCCACGTTCTGCCACTAGTAGTGCAGAAAAACTTCATACCACTCAGTAATTCGTTTTGTCCCAAAAAAGTGTTTCGTTCATTTGGTGTGAATTTTTTTAGTGAGAATTGTTTTGTGTGCTCGTCGGTTTTTTCTTCACCTCAATAGAGGCGCCAAAACATTTTCCTTTCACGTCCCTTTTTATTCAGGGAATTAAAACAACTTGCAGGGTTAAGCTCGGGTGAATAGGAGGGGTGGGGTATCATGGCCATTTAATTTTTTCTATCAAAATCGACGCGCAAACGTCGTGAGCAGGGGCGTTCATTAGAATCCGCCATTGCAAAAACGACGGACATTCAAAAGCGCTCTCACTAAAAATTCATACCAAATGAACGAAACACTTGTTTGGGACGAAACTTGAGTTACTGAGTGGTATGAAGTTACTCTACACTCCCCTAGCGGCAGAACGTGGAGCTGCAATAACTCTGACCATACAAAAATCACGTATATTATTCATTCAATAATTTTTAAATAACTATCCTGTCTATTTTACAGCAAGACAATCGTTCAATAAAACGTGCATGCTTCTCTATTTTGTGCAACAATTGCTAAGTTTAATTTGTGTCATGTAATATCACGACAATGCATAGCTGCTGGCAATTTTAAAATATTCCATTAAGAAATGAGACACACAAACTGTAGGAAAACTTATTTCAATGAAATAAAAATTCCTGCTTAAAAGCTTAATATTGTAATGGATGCAAAAATCTGAATTGCAACGTTACATGGTATGACTTTATGAGTCAAAAAATAGTACATATTTTATGGGAAATGGCATGCTGGCATCACGAGCATTGCAAAAAGTATCGTACTAGAATTGAGGAAGAATAATTACAAGCATGTTTATATTTGGAGAAAGTTCCTGACGACTTTGACACTGCTAATGATATTTCCATATTTAAAAAAAGCGGTCACGTGTTAGTGTATAAGTAACTATGTATATTGCATGAGCATGCGCGGTCTGAGTGAGTAATGCGTCAAGATATTAAAAATGTATACATACAGGCAAACAACGTATCCCTCATGCATAGCGATTTTGAAGTAAATCTTATAAGAATATATTTAATTCTTCTCAAAAATCATAAATAGCACTCTATAGTAATGGAAATAAACTGATTGTATGACAAAACTGATACAATTTATAATGATGACAGTATTATGCCATGAGATGAGAGGGAGGAAGAGGAATAAGGGAACGAGCAAAATGTTAGGTTCTGCTAGAAGTTATGAGCTGCTTCTATTTACATTGATCATATGTGGCAAGTAAAAATATGAAAACCATCCATTTAGATTTACTAAAACATATGGGTGCAGAAAAATAAGGCATACGTGCAATTTAATATTATTACAATACAATTTGTTGCCTATTTAATAAACTGGCGAAAATATGAGCATTCGCGGCAGGAATATACTACGCATAGGGCAAGTCAACAAGGGTACATTTTATGTTTAAAAATATAATCACCAACTGTTTGATAAATTTTACAATATTCAGACTATAAACAATTAATTTGAATATGCGAACAGTTATAGACTATTGTTTGAAATATTTGAAATGGTGCAACAACGATACTGCGCGTTGATTATAATTTGCATGGATATACAGGGTGTCTCTAAATTCATGGTCAATACTGACCCCACATCTTTATTAGGAACGCATAATGAATGATCAATGGAAAGATGTGGGGAGCATGAATTATGGACGTAACATTTTATGTAGGTCCTACTTAAAAACCTAAGAGTTTGGGGACATAGGTTTATAGGAACTTTATGTCTTGTTTTCATGCAGGGAAGATACCCTGTCAGTATTGACCATGAATTTAGAGACACCCTGTATACTACATTGGCACCAGAAAGCAAACAAATTTAACTGACCAGGTGATATTGAAAATACGTATAGGTTTCAGATGTTATTGTAGCAACCAACGCAAACAATGTTCACAAGGTTTCATTGACATAATAAAAGGCAATATACCACATAATAAGTAATCTGTTGTACACACAAGTCTATTGTACAGTATCTGGGGTTACGCGGATATAATGTTAAAGGGGAGACTAAATACCATTTTGTAACATGCCATAACTGTGGCTACATATAATAACATTAGTGTGCTAACATGCAGGCATGATATCTATGAAAGTTAAGAAGAATGGTGCTTTTAATTTAAAATATTTCCTTTCACAAGAACAAATTACTAAAACAATTAAAAATTTCGTCTTATGTGAAAATTAAACAAATGTTAAGCTATTTCTTGGCAAGTAATGAATTAAACCGGTCCTTGCACAATTATATAATTCATAATACATGGTTTTATAACAAATGTTTATATTGTTACTGTATGTTAAACAGGCGTTCGGCCAAAATATGGCCTATGTATGTAGAGAAATTTTCGTCTGGCGACATTTTAATGCAGCTCCAATGGTTTTTAAATTCTGTAATATACTGTATACCGCTTGAAGTATATAGGATGAGGCAAAAGTCTTTTGCCCCCCCCCAAAAAAAAACAACTTTTACACTATCGCATATTAAAGATCTGAATATACGGTGACAGTAAGTCAAGGGTGCTCTACCCAGTGGTGCTGAAATATTTGACCTTTGCAAATTCCTTCAAGGTTATCCGAAACCTAAATTTTTGAATACACTAGCTGGATCAAAAGTTCCAATCAGTATGTTGAAGAAGACCCATTAGTGCATGGTTGTTGCTATCGGTCCTCTTTCCTGCAATACATGTCTTGTGTGAAATTGCCAAAACTAATAAATTTGTTCCCGCTTCTCCTCTGCTCCGTTTCACTTAGAAATTGTTGTATTGTACTAATTCCAATCTCCCCTTCATTGTGCTAATTTGAACTTTTGCTCCAGCTATTGTATTCAAAAAGTTAGGTTTCGGATAACCTTGAAGGAATTTGCAAAGGCCAAATATTTCGACACCACTGGGTAGAGCACCCCTGACTTACTGTCACCGCATATATTCAGATCCTTAATATATGCAATAATGTAAAAGTTTGTTAGGGGGGGGGCAAAGGACTTTTGCTTCACCCTGTATACAATGCGCAGGTACAGGTCATCCGCTCTCTGTTCATTTACGTTTGTACAGCGAATTGATAAAAATATAGTTCACATCTTGAGAAAAGACCTATCACTTCGTGTAAACAAGCAGTACCTTCTGAAGTCAATAAGTGTGACAGTGATTCAGATATAAAAAAATGAGATCCCTCTTCGAGTTATTTCTATTCAGGTAACAACGCTTTATTTTTTCTTCGATCACATCCCACAGAATTCGAGGACAGGCTAGAATCAGGATAAAGACGAGGCGGTTGAAGGGGTGCGAGAGGGCAAGGGGAAAAATGGCTAGGAAATGAAGGGAACACTCCAATTCCGCAACCCACACAAAACACCTCTTAGCTTCGAGCGAGAAAAGTACAATTTCGTTAATGAAGAAAGCAAGAGACCGCTGCTTTCCTTTCTCACGGTCGTGTGATTCTTGTTGAAGTTGTGCGTTTAGCACGTCGGCGTTAAAGCGTATAGAGTAGTTTTCCGAAGGGCTAACAGCAAGTGGACACGTTTGGGCACTTTCCAATAATAGGCGACGGAAGAGAAAAATGTAACAAAATCACAAAGCAAATACAAGCTGACATATTATATAGATGTCACCAAAATACATGAGGCAAGAAAACGTCTGTAAAACTCAACGAATATCTATTTGAGTTCTAGAAAAATATGAATGTGATGTGTTCGCAGTGGGCCCCCTCCCATCTACTTCCAATATGTAAAGAATTCAATTATACTGCAAAGGGGTACTTATATTTTTTCTCAATAACATCATTATTATATAAGGTGAATACGCTGTTTCAATATCATATACTCATATGACAAGCAAACAAAATTGTAAATTATTTTTTTGTAATGTTGCCCGTTTACAATTCAATTTTGCCCATTAATGGCAGAAGAGAAAATAGTATGCCACCACAGAGTAATGCCTCATTAATAATTTCTTCATGTGGCCAACGTAACAGTGAGGTACTGTTTCCCACATCCCATTTTGAACTATACATTATGCAGAGAAAAACAGAATGGTTAAGATATACTATGACAGCCGACAGCCAGAATATGGCACCATATTTTGTTTTACCCGGGTAAAGTATTTTCCAGCCATTGATTTTTAAAGAGGATAGGCGGCTAAGAAAAAAATGTATTCATCTTCGGTAGTCGGAAAGGAATGGTTGATATGTTTCGCAATGTACACTCACCTAAAATTATCAAGCCTCACATATTTAGATAGCAACGAAATATAATACGTGCACACGCACTTATGCTTTAAAAATAACTATTGATTGAGAAATGGTATATGTGCATAAAAACAACACATGCTTCACAACTGACACGGATCTTCTTCCATCTGCTGCCAAGAGAAAGCATATGATAGCAAAATGTCTCATGGATGTTGTGAATTAACCGCACTGAAAAACAATGTGTTATGTGCCCCGGAACGATTTGCAATTGATAGGATACACTATCAACAAATCTGCACATTCTGATCACATGCCGTCAGGGAAAATCTTGTCTTGAAATATAGTAAATAGAATACATAGGCAATTACGGGAGACGTTATGAATACAGGCAGCAGCTGAAAATCCATCTCATATTTCCTTCTCTCAGAGATGTTCATCTGGCACCACTATAGGGCGAATGCGCGGTCCCAGACTCTAGAAGTATTTGTCTTAATGGCCTAGGAGTTAAGGGCATAAACGGATTGGGGAAAAGTTATCAAGAAGGAGCTGGGCAATGAGCTTTCCCAGTAGTCATTTTGTTGAAGAGGTGCCCATGCCGAGTCTTTCTGCTGCACATCTTCCGCATATTTAAAGGTCAAACGGCTATACCAGTATATCAATAAAGATGTTTAGTAGTCCAAGAAGAATGGTGGTAGTGGAGGAGGTCGTGAAGGAGGACATGGACGAAGAAGGGCCGTCGACTAATGTTGGGATGCCTGGGAACGATTCAGAAGTCCAATGATCCACAGTGATTCCAGTACCAATTGCACGATGTTAATATGGAATAGTAGTATACATGGAAAAAGAGAAAGAAAATTGCATAATGTTAGTATTTCGTTGGCATTTCTGGTCACCCATGAATGGTTCAGATTTTCTGTTAACATATCGTTATTAACCCTCCTTCGGTCGCAGTTGGCTTGAGAGGCCAGCAAAACGCATTTTTTGACGCCTCCCTTTCCCCCTGGCATCTCAGGGAGTTGCCCTTCCCAATACCTTCCTGACTCAATGCGGTGCTTAATACCCTCCACCTGAGAATTTTTTTTAAACTTTCACTGAAAACACCTGGACCTCTCCCTGTCTCAGCAGGCCAACTGCGCCCGATTGCGTTATGGCATTTATTTATTTTTTCTCATGCTATTTGTATGAGAATTTTTTATGTCGCTCAAAAAATATTTTTGGTAATAAATAAGCAAAAGTCCCGCATCAGATGAGATGTGTTCTATTTTTATTTTTTAAACACTTTTCATCCAATTTTGGACAAAAACTTTTACAATTTCCCTTGTTTTAGTTCAGTATTTTTCAATTCTTCAGACCATATCAAAGATTACATTAATGTTGTCTTGTTTTAATATTGGTTAGTGAGAAGGGGAGGCTAAAATGTGTGTGCCTGGCCTCTCAGGCTGGGTGCGACCCTACTTGTTCCACCAGGGTTGCGACCGACGGATGGTTACAAGTACATGTCCTAATTAATTTGTGTGAAACGCTTTGCATATCAGAAGGCGCATATTAATCTACAAAACAAATGCAAGATATGTTGAGTGTATCCATACTGTATATGAAAAAGCCAAATTTCTAAAGTTTAAGGTTTTTGATCTTCAGCTCTGTGTGCTTCATTTTGTTATGTTGTAATCGCATAGGTTACACAGATTAACAGATTAAAATGCTAATGCTTTCCAATGAAAAATGCTGCCCTTGTCAAAAATGGAGACGTATAGCTTGGTTGCAATCACTATGTATCAGAACACACACACACACACCTTAGATAATGCTCCATCAATTACCCACCAGAAACTCAATTGGCCCTTACATCAGAAATTTCCCCCACTATATAGACTTACTTCATCTATTTTTACAACTGCGGTAAGAAATGAGACCTGTTGTTTATAAAACATGGATGCCGATTGAGATGGTGTGCACTAGGTTCAGTGAACCCATTCTTTTATTTCAAATGAAAGGCGAAATCATTTGACATAAACGCCTGCAGGACGTTATTTCCGCATTGCATTCTGAAGAAAATTAACCCAGTCCAAACAGGTGATAACAATAAATAACTATTACTAACATTGTGTCTAATAAGCATCTCATGCTCGTGCATATATAAAGTGACATCATTTATTTTTTTACAATAATAAATTTTTAAGCAAACTGCTGGATCTATTTGAAATAAGCATACAGGGTGTCTCTAAATTCATGGTCAATACTTTAGGATACGTTAGAGTGCCCCAAAAGAAACGTATATGGCATTGAAATGTATGGTCCAAAGCACACTGTTAAAGAATGACAAGGACAAAACATTTCAATAACAGAAAATGCAAATTGCTTTATTGGTTTGCACTTTGAACAGCAAGTGCTTCATAAGGTCAGACAAGTGCTGCATTTCTACAGTTATTAATGAAAATGGCAGCACACACAAATGCAGAGCTGGCTGACATGCATTACATGTATGGTGCTGCAAATGGCAATGCAAGTCATGCACAGCGTCTGTACCACCAGCACTTCATGAACAGACAGTTACCAGACAGTAGAACATCTCAGCATGTACATCAGCAATTACGTGAGAGAGGATCATTCCAAGGCAGTAGACATGATGCAGGCCATTGTCGGACTGTAAGAACGCCAGAGAGGGAAGACAACATTTTGGATGCATTGGCACAGAATCCAAGTACAAGTACAAGCAAGACATATTGCCTGTAACCTTGCTGTTGGCCATTGCACAGAGTAGAGAGTTTTAAATGAAGAACAGCTCCATCCCTATCATTTGCAAAGGATGCAAGCATTATTAAATCAGAATGATTACTCACTTCATTGTTCAATTTGCCCAGTGGTATCTTCAACAATCTGCAATGCAACCACACCTTCCTGCTCATATCCTGTTTACTGATGAAGCCACATTCACCAGAGATGATATTTTCAATTCAAAAACGCCCATTTTTGGAGTCATGCTAACCCACATGATGTATGACCACATGCATTCCAGAAACGGTTTTCTGTTAATGTTTGGGAAGGTATCATTCATGACTTTTTAACTGGCCCACTTGCTTCCTCCTCGACTCAATGGCCAGACTTATCATACCTTTTTAGAATAGCAGTTGCCTGAACTTTTGCAGAATGTACCACTTGCCATTCGAAATGCCATGTGGTTTCAACATGATGGGGCACCTGCCCATTTCAATGCAAGCTTTCCTGATTATTATATTGGCAGAGGTGCACTTGTTGCTTGGCCACCACGATCACCTGACCTCTCCAGCATTTCTTTCTTTCTGTGGGGACACTTAAAGAGCCTTGTTTACAAAACTCCCATTGATTCTGAAGAGGACCTTGTGGCCAGGATTGCAGTGGCTGCTGATACAATCCGTGACATGCCAGGTGTTCTTCAACGCGCATGTATTATGGTCATTCCTTTGAGCAGTTACTGTAATTGAACTTCTGTTATTGAAATGCTTTGACCTTGTCATTCTTTAACGGTGTACTTTGGACCATACATTTCAATGTAGTATATGCTTATTTTGGGGTACTCTAACATATCCTTAAGTATTGACCATGAATTTGGAGACACCCTGTAGACATGAAGACTATGCAGGATATTTTTTCAAACCAAACCTCCCCCCCCCCCCTTACATAAATTTCAGATCGCCGCAAACATGCTGCAGAAGATCTCTGGTTCGTGAAAAAAACATTTTTAGCTGTGCTACTTTAATTTTTGTTTCACAAAGAAATAATTAATACTGTCCTTTTTTGTTGAAACATACTATACTTTAAATTAAATAACTATTAATGTATGTACATGTCAATGCAGGAACAGCAAACCTTTAGCAAATGTTGCCATCAAAGTATCTAATTAGTAGAGTATGTACATATGCAGGGTGTTCACTAAATATGCGGGCAAAATTCCGGGGGTTATTCCCTGCATAAAAACAAGACAAAGTTCCTAAAAACCGATGTCCCCAAATGCTTATGTTTTCAAGTAGCAACTACAAAAAATCTTACATCCATCATTCATGCTCCCCACGTTTTTAATAGGAAGGCATAATACATGCTCAATGTCAGATTTTATGTAGGTGCTACTTAAAAACCTAAGCATTTGGGGACACATGGGTCTATAGGAACTTTATGCCTTGCTTTTATGCAGGGAATAACCTCCTGAATTTTGGCCGCATATTTAGTGAACATCCTGTATAGTATGTACGTAATTGGAAAATAAAATCATTTGGTCGTATCCACCCAATAGTTACATTTCATGGCGCAAACTGCAAATCATTGACTATCATATATTTACTTTAATGCCATCCTCTCAGCTTTAATTAACTATTTCCAAATTAGCCAGCGGTGGCAAATTGAAAGATCAAACGCGATTAATTTCCGGCCAAGTTTCCGACGAAAGCAGCTAGCTGAATGCACGAGCAGCGCACGGCTCAGTCGTTTCACCATTGAGGCAACCGGGTCAAAGAGACTTGATTGATGCAACTCACCAATCAGTGTCGGTTCCGTCGTCATAATTAGTGACGTCATATGCCCCGTCGGGTGAGGAAAGTTTCCGGGACCTGAAACGAGACAGGGCAGACATCTGTTATGATCGAGTATATTGCAAGTGCATGACCAAAGTATCCACGAATCACCTGCCAACAATCAAACATAAATTAAAATTGGAATTGTGTACAAATGTACTTTGATAATAGACAGAGTATTTAACAACTTCATTATTCATTTTGTAAGGTCATAATCAGGCGAGAATCAGCTAGGAGAATAATCCATTTCAAGATTTTCAAACTTCGTAAGATACTAAAAATTATTTTGAACTGCAGGGTAATTACACTATAGCGTTTATTAGGGTCTTGTATACGGGAAGAATTCCTCGGTGAGCCACTACATTCTCTTCCACATTGTAGTTACCTCTCTCAACGCCCATACACAAATAATTACGGGGTAGAAAACATAAACAATCGCCTGACTCTTGTTCCTTTGCAGACACGATCGATACCCCGGATAACAAAAGCCTTCCAAGTAATTCAAAGGCGCAAACAAAGCATCTTTAGGTTGGCAATTTTGCACTCGCGGGTCAAAGCAAATAAGTGACACATAAAAGGTGACTCAATTTTGAATTTCCTCAGGAGAGCTCAATCTGGAACAAACATACAGTGGCGGTCATATAAAAAGGACACTTCACGATATTCCGCATTTTTGTGAGCAACCGTGAAAACAATAAATGTTTTCAACTGCAACTATTGTAAAATGCATTCGTGACAGTTCAAATCATTTATAGACTTTGAACTGTCATGAATGTACATATATAAAAGAAATTTACAAATAATTGTGCTTAAGAAATATATTATGGGTTTAATACTAACATGTTGATACTTTCCTAAAGTATGACCACCAATGTAATTGAGGAACTTTCCAGAAACAGAGTATTACGCTTGCTTTAATATTATTATTTGCCATTGGCATGCAACTCTGATGTACATTCACATTCTTTCCATAAAATGCATTAGAAATTTTGCACACCAACAACAAATTTTGGCCTATTAATAGATTAAATTTCTTTCTTTATTCTGTGAGCAAACATTCCCTACATAAAAGCCATTCCCATCAAACTCCCAAGTCCCATCTAACCTATACTTGGTTAACTACATTATGAGTAAATAATTCTACAGGATTAAGATTCGATGGTTGCTACATGGAAGCTCGTACGTCTGCGTCGGTATACATTATTTTTTTTTAAGTTTCCAATAAAATAGTGCCAGTAACATCTTACGTATTATATTAATAAAACATGTAGGCGGCCCATTTCCTATTTTCAAAGACAATCTGTCCAAGCGACAATTTCCACTGGTTCATGTGACGGCAGACGGCTTTAGATGGATAGGCATCTGAATATTTAATTCATATAGTACTTTGCAGCGTATAGGTGGTATACGTAGGATACTAGCGACGATGCTGGGAATTTTACCTCTATAAGAAAGCGAAGTTGTTTTGCTGATGGCGTTTTAACGATAAATTCCTTTGCCATTTTCACATATGGATAAAAGACGAGATCATTTGATTTACATGGGATTTCGCTGGTGTAGGGCGAGAAATGTTCGGTTAATCGCGCCATCAGCAGCTAATTTCCCATTAATTAGATTTCTTGTGTTAATGATTGTTGAAAGTGTCACATACATAGCAAATAATTATTGCATAGACAGAAGATGCATCAAATATATTACCAACTTTTTCTCGTTCAAATTGTCATTAACTGTGACAATTCAACGGTTATTAAAATTGATATTTTCCGCATTTCATGTAGTATACTTTTTGAATACGTCTTTAGACTTGAACATGTGCACAATTATGCCATTGATTATAGCATGCATTAATGTTCAATAGCTAAATGCGTCTCATGTATTTGATGACGGCAATTTTATCTGAAATCGATAGGTTTGAGACATCAAAGTCTGAGCTTACGGTGGATATACTATATTCCCACTCTGATTTAAATCCATTTGCTGTTGACAAAAACTAGACATCGTGCTCCAACATTTTTAGTGAATAAATTATGTGAACGTATGTATATGAATACGTCAGCTGTGCTGAAAAAGCGACAGATGCCAAATATCTATCCTTCATGAAATCCTTTTTCTCAACACAAATTGGCTATTAATTGAAGAAAATAATAAGTTGTTCAAGAACTCTAACAGGTAACATGGGAGGTAATCAAGCATTTGCATTTTATTGCATGAAAGTACAACAGCAAAAATACATATTTTCTGATGTATAATACATATTTTAGATTTATTTTGTCTCATGACAGTTTAATGCTTGAAATGAAAACTTTTCAAAGATCGCGACTTAATAAAGTATTCATTTTCACTATTATTTTCAAATATATTTTGGAAATATTATTTATTCAGTTCACCTTTTAGGAAGTTTGCATCAATTCATTGAAGCTCCGTGATGCAGACTTCCCGATTGCTATATGTATATTGTAGATAAAATGCCAAATTATTTACATGCTAAAGATCTGGATAATTCACCAAGCTTTTCATTCACTTTGCAGTAAAAGCTGTAAATAATATCCACAAGTTTATTTAAATACATTTTACAAATTAATAATAAAATTGGGACAATCTAACAAGATAAAGAGATTTGCTCGGAAATGTGGCCCAATATGTGCAATCACCGATCGTTGGCAATGTTGGTGAACAAAACGACGAGAGGGAAATGTGGGCGTTGAAAGTGCATGCGAGCCATTGATCGACCACAACAGGCGCTTTATCACGTGCAGCAGCGGCCAGCAGAAGGCTTTGGCGACGAAAAAGATGCGACATCTCTTTCGTTGACGATTCATCGATAAACTCAATCACCCAGGCACGAACGATCCCCAACTGCTGCTCTACCAATAATTTTCTTCTCATTTTATCGCTGCCACCGCTCAGACATACAGCCAATATTTCAATATAAGTGTCACCAAAAATTTCTTCTGGCTTAATGTTTCTTCCGCAAGTGTCAACGTGTGGACCTTGATACAAATAAGACAGGAGGTACTCGGTCAGTTTTACTGTCCTTTCCGGACTACAGTACAATTATAGCCCTCATAGTATATTATTGGTTACAGCTTGACAAATTTCATGACATATTTCTTGAAAAACCTATCGGAATAACGTCGATGGCAGCAAAAAATCTATCTAAAGGCCAAACAAGATATACATTATAGCTTTGACAAAGCTTCCAGATACAATTATATTGCGAATGCCCCATTATGTGATAATAAACGTAGTCCAGAAAGGAATGCAAAAATCGGTTTAAATATTGATCATATAATAATCATATATACATATTGAAGAGGCATTTTTCCTGCACTACTGCTAAAGAACGGAAATCAAGTGTTTACTGCCTTTAATGTGCAGATAGCCAGCGCAGTTATGTGGGGCAAACTCGATGGCAATTTAGAACTTGCTTTCTGGAACATGTTCAAAATAATACTACAAGTACTTCAAATGTCAGTAATCACCTTTTGCTAAGTGGACATCATCAACAAAAATGGTAAATTGTTTATTTTAGCGTACGAATATATTTTTTTAAATTGAGTGTTATAGAGAATCTGTTTATGCAAGCGGGTAACAAAGCCGTCGATTATTTTTATCAAATATTGATTGATCAGACTGGTCAAATCATGGGTAAGCTTATAAACTGCTTCGACCGCCAATTTTCGCTCACTGCCTCTCACACATGATGTATAGCTGGTAGTGTTTGGTAATTATAGCTGGTATTTTAGATTAATGCTGTGGCGTTATGTATTAACTTTTACTGAGTTAGTTGCGTTTTACCGCTTTTTAACTTTTGCGTTTTTACAATACTACGACGTGGTTTCCATTGAATGTACTTCATAGAAGCCTTCATATGCTTGCACTATAACATGATCGATAGCATTGATCAATTGACTGTTTAATACGTAATTTGCTATCGTTTATATGGTGATCGTTGTTTGCCCTGACTAAGGTTCTGTATTGAGGCCGAAACTAGTTGCCATGAAAAAGGACAGTTTTCTGTATGATTGCTTATGATGAAGAATTTTCCTGTTTCAAGTTAAAGCTTGGACTCAATTTCCCAATACTGAAATGAACTGCCAGTATTGTTATTGTAAAAACTTGCAGACTATTTTGGTTATAAAATTAACTTATCTGGCATTCGATTTTAAAAGTTATGCACATTCAGGACATAGCTTCTTATAAGCTATTTACTGAAAGAGCTTTCGTAGGACTTTATCCCAGTAAAGTCGGCATTTCAAAGATACTAGCTGATTTTTATTGAATGTTTTTGGATCGTGATCAATTTTGTTCATGCAACATAGGCATATACTAACGTAAATTTAGCTGAGCTAAAGATACAATGACTTTCCTGTGATTACTAAGGGAGAATTGCATGGGTAATTTGAGCCGAAAACGCTTCGAAATTATTTACTCCAAAGTACGTAACCGTCATAAAATGAAAGATTAGATAGATTGCTTTTGAACCCCGAATCTAAATGCCTACACATTTTTGTACATGATAATAACACAATTGAAGACTGATACCAACCGGCATCTAGTGCAGGTTATATTTTGAAATATTTATTTTTTTATAAGATATTAAATTATGCATTTACTAGATGGCTGCACTACATAGGCCAGCAAACCTGCACTGCATTCAAGGTTCGAATAATACGTTAAGCAACAATACAGCGACATTTTGCTTAACAAACATTGTTGGGTCGATATCGTCATGTGTTGTTGTTGTCAGAGCTGTTCGTGTTGTGAATGCGGACATTCTCTGGGGAGAGCATTCCGATTGCCGTGAAATCGTACACGCCCACGTTGAAAATACATGCGAACAATGACCCAGAGATCTCGAGAGACGCTAGGCAAGGTTGTGCCCGTTGCCCGGAGATGAATAAAAAAAATATATAAAATGGTGGGGTTGGCTGAATACGTGCACAAAACCCAAGGTAATATCCATTGGAATTCAAGCGCGAAAGCACTCATCTCTCTTTCACCTCCAATCCCCACATTTGCACAATCCCCCGCTGACCTACACCTGCATAATAAATTTGCAAATCTTGAGAACGAGAAACGCAGCCAGAAACAGCTGCTGCTGCTGGGTGGATGTGCAATCTTTGATATTCACGCTTATTTCCGATTTTGCGATGAAGCAAGCGTTTTAGAAGAGGAAAAGAAGCAGTTTGTCTGTCGCCCATGGCGACGAGACGAGCGTAGAATCGCTTTTCCGATCGTCTCTAATCTCATCAGCTTACCTTAGGCCAATCCGCAAACTTAGCATTGTACCCCAACTATTTCGACGAATATTAAATTCCCAATTTGCATTATTTGCAATAGAAGCGCATTACATACTCTTCACTGCATCGCATGTTTGTTTAATTGCTACAGGCAAACTTAGTAGAACAGCCCTTGTGCACCACTTAGGTCCTCACAATCAACTTGTACCAACATATTGACAAACATATCGGGAAAAATGTAGCAGGAACCGGGATATTAAATTGCAGCTCATTAGGTTGGAGTATTTTTAAATATAATAATTCACTAGAAATGGTGAATTTAGAATACGTATTTGAAAGGGTTAAAAAAATTTATAGAATGATTCCAAAAGATAAATAACTTCACGGTTAAATTGTATTATTTCAGTTTATATAGAATGCAACATGCAAGTAAGTTGTATGCATGTCAGATAAAAATAATACTTGATAAAGGAAAGTTAATACTGAAATATTAATTTTAAATTAAATTTCTCGCTTTGTCCAGGAATTAAAAATAATATATTTTTTGCGAAATACTAGTTTAATTAAATGATAAGATTCAGTGAGATGATACGAAAAGGTAGGTATTTATCACCAATGACAACTTCTTAATGTGCAATATGACCAATTTATGCTATTATAATTATTACATCGCTTGCCATGAAATAATTTCAAAAGGCATGTTTAAAGAGTGAGTAATTAGCGTACGCAGGTCTTGAATAATATGCGACAACATACTTGAACCCGGCATAACACAGAGGCAATAAAAGCGACCCCCTGCTTGTGCGATTCCCTGCGCAGGTTTCGGAGTCTGCTCCAAGAGCACATAACGCTTTTCCGCATCGCTTCAAAGCGATCCATTCGCAAAAAACCGCTTTACCACACTGAACATGTTGTTGCTCTATACGGAAAATATGCAGATTTGTCAAACTTGTGAATCCGGATTTTTCGTCAATTCATTCCCGTTTTGTTCGTTTTAAAAGTAACTCATTTCGCCGCACGCTTTGATGCTTTTCAACCAAAC
This sequence comes from Glomeris maerens, assembly GCA_023279145.1. Classification (NCBI taxonomy): domain Eukaryota; kingdom Metazoa; phylum Arthropoda; class Diplopoda; order Glomerida; family Glomeridae; genus Glomeris; species Glomeris maerens. The sequence continues at coordinate 258 of WWPM01012581.1, read as the reverse complement.
TGCCTCTTGAACCTTGGCGTATTACTTTCGCAAATATCATATTGTCTGAATGGCAGGGCATTCAGACAAAAAATAAATTTGAATAGCGCGCATTCAGTCAGCTAAATCAGCATGTGTGCGCTTCTCTCGCATGGTAGCACTGGATGTGTTGTTTTTGTAGCTGCTAGGGACATGTCCCCTCCTTGGGAGAACCTGGCAAGTTGGTCACCATCCATCAAGTAGCGACGCCAACTCGGTTGCCAGTTTTCTGGGGGGGGG
>WWPM01012573.1:0-54162 GCA_023279145.1 Glomeris maerens | reverse complement strand
GCTGGTTGACCAACATGATCGCCTGGATATTGCAGCGAAGTTTGCAGGTACGGCGAGTAATGGGGTCCATAATGTCCCCAATGCGAGTCCGAGGTGACCGGCAAGTGAAGGGCTTGGGAAGGATCTGAATAACGGCAAAAACACAAGAATCCTACGTTCAATCTAGGCATTGTGTATCGCGGGGAAAACATACATGCATATAAACGGGTTTAGAATCGCAAGAAGTGACTGAGAAAAGTGACGTTACGAATATGCGCATTAATCTGCCCCGTAACATAATCGGTACGTGTCGATACGGCCCGATACAGCTGCAAACAAAGTCGATACATTTTGATTCAACAGTAGACTGTGTAGAAACGTTTTTATACAGCTTTAATAGGGCATTGTTGATACTTGTCGATACGGCTAAAGACAGATTCGATACGGCATTATTACATGACCATTATGACATTAGACACCATCAATACATCTCCAAACGGAATCGATATAAAAAAATTGATACGGTATGAGCCAAGACAGATTCGATATGCGTCTATACGGCCATACCCAGAATCGATACGGCTTCACGCAGAGTCGATACGTATCGTTTCAATACGCTTCAGCCAAAATCGATACGTAGGTGCAATTTCTTGCTGGAGATTCCGGTATTCGTAGACATACAATGCAATTGTGGTACCAAAGCGATCGTGTTAATTCCATTGGCACAAATCGCCACGTCCATCTAGTGGAACTCCAATACCAATGAGAGGATCACTTTACTTTTTTAATCCGCCAGGGAGCGCCACTTACAGTTTGCATGTTTATGCAATGGCTTTAAATATTTAAATGCCTTGATCCGTTTATGTATAAAAAATACTCGAAAATACAGGTACAAGTGCCACACCTCAGGTGTTGAAAGACCCTTGAAATTTACTAATGGGCCGTTGTCAAAGAGGTGAGGGCATGTTTGGGATCATGGGATTTATTTGAACGGATTTGCTTGTATGCTAACCACTGCATTGTTAGGTTTGGAGAGGAAAAGGTATAGAGGGCGCTGTGAGCAGTTGATTTTTTAGGTCCCTATTGGGTCCCAGGTCACCAGGTCATCAGTGTGGGAAAGTAGGACCGGTGTGTTGCATGTGTTCAAGAGATTTGTTGGTGGGAAGCAAAAAGCCGAGTGCCGATAGAATTTGACAAAGGGCCTAGTTGGGGCCGAATAAGTTACAAAGGACACAAAGCCATCACCACTCCAATACGAGTGTCCCAGACAAACCCAACTTACAATGTTGTGGGGCCCCAAATGACAGACATGGCCCTTTGGTCCCAAGCAGAATATAGTTCCAGAAATGTTCAGTAGGCCGACCACGTTTGTGCCCCATTGTTTTGCTCTGTACATGTCCTTTTATACAGAAGAATTGTGTATTGAAGATTTTTGCGAGTCCCAGAATCGAACGCAACTTCTCCAATGTAATGTCTATGGCGGTGTTGCCGACATCGAACATCGTTGCAAGAATCTTGCATGTAGTCGCTATATAATTTTTGGCTCATAAAATAATTTGCAATAATTTTGAGCACAGACATTTCAAGCAATATCCACCATGTATTTGCGACGGCGATATTGTACGGTTAGTAATAGTATTGCAGGCCGCAGCATTGGACGCAATATTCCACATGCATCGGCTACGGGAACGTTGCACAGCATGTGTCATACGCATAAGGAACGTTTCATGCAATAACCCCTATGTGTTGCCTACAGTAATGTTGCGTCCAAGGCAACTCCAAACTCTGCAATGTAGTTTCGATTAGCGATAGTATTGCAGACCGTTGCTGTTTCGCACAATTTTCCCCATGCATCGGCTATGTGAAAGTTTCACTGCAAGAGTGATGACCGCAAGAGTGTTGTGAAGTGGGGGGGGGGGGTAAATTTGCATTTGTTTCGTGTTTATTCGGGGTTTTTGCGTTCTCGGGGGGACATATGGGAGTGGGAATGGTCCTAAGGTGTATATGAATGGTGTTTGGACACAGATGGCTAGTTTTTAATGGGATTTATGGGGTTTTAAGCTGTTTTTGTAAGGCAATACGTTACCTTGGGTTGCGTTGGCAGGAAGCCGCCTGTGGAGGTCAAAGGGCAGGTCCCCTTTGCGCCTCAGCTGTTCCAAGTCCAAAAACGGTTTCTGACCAAGGGCAAGGGCGCGAAACTGGTGTTGTTGGCCTGTGATATGCAAACACGTGCAAAGGCAAAGAAGAAGCAAATGAATGAAGAATTTTTTCTTATCTTCTTTCTTAGTGTTTTCTTTAAGAAAAGAACAAATATCTGCTTCCCCATCCCCATGCAGGTCTTTGCATGCTTCTGTGTGTAATGAATGTGTGGGGGCAATATCGAATGGCACCTACTGATTTTTTGATAATTTAAATTATGTAATCTAGTTATGGTAAAACGACACATTTGACAAGGTAAATTTGAATGTTGCAAGTCACCCGGATACAAATTGAGAACTGCGTGACGTCACAGTGTGACCCAGACAAGTTCTTATTTGGCTGCAAAGGGCAACATACAAACATATACAAATGACGCTTTTTATTTATTTGTTGGGGCTCACAGACTTTGCTTATTTGAAGATCGTCTTGTCTTCGCCGACAAGGGCCTAATCCAGCCACCCGTCACCACCCCCATTTTTATAAAACATACATGCTGCGGTTTTGCTTCGATTTCTCCCTATTTCCTCCCCTTTTTGGGCCTGTACCAATTATGACGAAAGAGCCCCTGAAGTTGATACCCGTAGATAGTCAAAACGATTGGATTTTTTTCCGATTTTTGACACCAAGAACGAAGTTTTCCGAGCAACTTGAAATCTTCACGGCCTGAAAACAAAGCAATGCAACAGCGCCACCTAGCAGCTGTAGTCCAAACTAAATACAACAAATGATTGTTTTGTTCTATATACGTATATGTGAAAGTTTAACCTTGAGAGCAATATTTTAAGTTAAATTTAGCATGAAAATGGCTGTCTAAAATGAAAAATTGTCTTGCAATTGCCTGCACATCAGGTGACAGAACGGCGCCACCAAGCGGCGTTCGTTCCAACTGCGTAGAGAGAAAACCCCAAAATTTCGCTATTAATTCCAGTTTTTTGAAACTGCTATTCTAGCGTTGTAGGCACTTATACATAGGGCCGTATAGAAACGCTGTGATTTGAAATCACATTGGGGAAATATAGAACAATGAAGTGAAATAATTGATTTGCAATCATTTTTTGCAGATATTGTACTGGGGAATTTGGGGATAAGGGCTGGGACATTTCCCTAGGGCCAGAAGATGTTGGACTGGATTTGAAACAGATATAGTGCCCATGTATATGTGGGAAAAAGTAGTATTTTTTGTACTTTTCGATTTGTGGACAGGGATATTTGAAATTGGAAGCAAGAACATTGCTATTTTTTGAGATAGATATGGAAAAAGAACATGTCAGCGATTGGTCCAATGAAATGGGCATTTTATCATTTTTTTCATAATTTGTTCAGTTACTTTTGGGTCTTTTCTTGAGATTTTCCATGTTTATGCTGCAGCTTTCTTGGGGGGAAAAAAGACAAGAACAAGCCCAAAGGGCATTCTGCATTCGATATGTGTGTGCGTGTGTGTGTGTGTAAGGGCCTCTGGGCTTTCTGGCCACTACAACACGCAATCCCATCAAAGTTAAATGAGATTTTTGGGGCCAAGACAGGGAAATAAAATGGGGAAAAACGACAAACTGCATGAGTCAGATGATATACAATATCCAGGGACCTTTATACTGTGTATATGTATAGGGACTATGTCAATCAATAAAAGGCATATAGAATAGACAAATTACGAGTGTACAGAAAAACTAAGATAAACTAAATAAATAAATGCAACAAGTTTCATAGATTTTTTGCAACGAAGGGGTTAATATGAAATATAAGTTACTTCACTGAATCCAAGGAAAAGTTATAAAACAATAGGTTAGGTCCTTAAGTCATATTATATAGATTCATTTGATATTTTAAAAAAGAAATGAAGTGCAACTATTTTAGTTCTTTAATAAAAATTAAACTAAAATATTTTCGAATTAAAATTCAATTCTACATTTCTATTGCAATTTAATTTAATTATTTTATATTTTGATTAGACATAATTCATTGATTTCACATTTTTAATGACACTATTTCAAGCTTACAATTGGTATTTTTCGTTCCTTTTGCGCTATTTGTGCATGTAAAATGTGCAAATGTTAAAGGGCCAAATGTTGAATGCGATAAGTGCCTCTTGGGTGCCCTTTGCTCATCAACAAAGACCGTTAAGGCGTACAACGACCGGAAAAACGAACCCAAGTTTTTTTTACGAGTTTTTCCTGTTTATTATTTCTTTTCTGTTTTTTTTTTTCTTTCACTCCCTTCGACTTCTTATTCTTTATTTATTTCTTCTTGCATGTGTGTATAGAAGAAGTGAGTGCAAATAAGAAAACTATATAAGTGCAAATAATGTTTCTAATGTGCCCCAGAATGATTGACTAAAAGCGACGATCCTTGCTTCAAATTCCCAAATGTAGAATAATACCAAAAGGCCCTTATGCATATATTTCTTGCAATATAGTTCATTTGCATTATTTTTTTATTTTAAAGTAATAATAAAGCGAATTATTGGATGGATTCCTGAATTGCTTGATGAAATGATGCTAAAATGATGATTTTTGCATACAGGAATGTTTTGAATTGCAAAAAGTGACTAAAATGCTAATTTATTCTTCCAAATAAATGACTAAAATTTATTTTCCCATAATAGTGAAAAAATACTGTTCTTAATTGCAAATTTGTGACTAAAGAATGATTAATCTCAAAGTGACTAAAAATGAATTATTCTTCCATGCAAATGCACTAAAAATTGACATTTGTTTCAAATAAAAGCTGACTAAATACTGGTTGCTTTTCAAAGTTATTCTTCTTGAAAACCGACTAAAAATTGCTTATTTCCTTCCTGATACAGCGAATTAAAAATGACAATTTTTCTAAATGATTTTCACCATAAATTCGCTATAACTAATATCTGATTATTTTATTACATAAAATGAGTAAATTATTGATTAATTAATGCATATTGTGAATGACTGCATGGTAGTTGATTAATCTTCCAAAATCTGACTAAAACCTGATTCTAATTCCCCCAATAAAATGGCTAGAAACCGTTTATTATATTTTTCTAAAAGAGACTATTATATCGTAAATTGACTTTGAAAATTTGTTTTCTTCCAAATAAGTGTCTAAAAAGTGCAATGAAGTGATCGCCTGGCCTGCCCTAAGTACCAAAAGCTTTATTTAGGTCCTTTAGTCCTCGAAACCGGTGACGCATTTGCGCATCGGCCCAATGCTAACAATTTTTCCTTAAAATCATAGTAGTGCATTTGTTTGATGCCCAAAGAGAATGAAACTGAAAGGCGAGCAAGAGGCCCTTTAATGCAGATGAAGGCCCCTTGCTGATTTGCATTTTAAATGCCCAATGCTCATTTGCATTCCGATCATAATGCTGGTGCAGGTTTGCAATTAATTGCTCGCATTAATGAGCAAAGCTTGGCATTTGGGGACGTGCCTAATTTGTCACGTGCCCTTTCCTCCCGGCCCCACCCAAAGAATCGGTAATCAACGCTATATAGTGCTCAGTAACTGCAACGGCGATCAGCTTTGCTCTTCCATCTACCGACTATGCGCCCTCCCCCAACCTTCTCTCCAAAATAGCTGCAGATAAATTGTTTGTATATTGTTGGCAAAGGGCCAAAATGGCGTCAGAAAATGCGTTTATATACTATACCCCTACCAACAAGAGAAGAAACACTGGGCGGAGAGTGTTTCCTCATTGCCCGCCCTCTTTCTATAAATTAACCAATTGAGGCAGAACATAGTTTTTCGCTTACTTCTTCCTACAAATACGAGAATAGGTACGAGTACAAATACTGCTACGTCGCGAATACATTAAAACATGGAAAAGGGCCAAGATGGCGCCAGAAAAGTAGTTTTTTACACGTGAAAGAACCAAAATGTTGTCTAAGAAATAGTTTTCGTATAGCAAAAGACCAAAATGAGGTCTAATAAGGTTTTTGTTAGGGGAAAACCAAAATTGTGTCTGACAAGCAGTTTTTCAATGGGAAAGGGCCAATACCGAGTCCGAAGAATAGTCTTAACATGATAAAGGATTAAAATGGCGTCAGAAAATTAGTTTTTATTTGGGAAAGAGCCAAGATGGCGCCTATAAGCAATAGATTTTCGAATGGAATAGGGCTAAAACGGTGTCAGAAAAATAATTTTAAATCGTGAAAGTGCCGAAATATAGTCTGACAAACATTTTAAATAATTAAAGGACCCAAATTGCGTCTGGAAAACTGTTTTAGCCTGCATGGTAAAAGACCAAAATGACTGCAGAAAAAAATGTTTCCGATAAAGTTTCAAAATGGCTGCATGCAGTAAAATAGTTTTCCTTTTTCCTGGGGAAGGGCCAAAATGGCGTCAGAACAATAGGCTTCACCTTATAGGAAAGGATTCAAATACCCGACATCCATATAGTTATGAACATTGGAGCAGAGCAGATCAATTTATTTTCTGTTAACGGCATAACACATAAAAGCTGGTAATGGTCCTGCTGCGAGAGGGCGGGGTCCCTGGTGAGGGTGGGGCCGCTGTGCACACTGGCAAACACGGCTTTATTAATAATTATGTTTCCCAAACAGAAGCTGGAACACTCCTCCTTTTTACCTCGTACATATCTATTATATAGCCACGTTCACGCCCCACACGAAACAAATTGCATACCGGAGTTTGCCTGGCAAAGGGACCCACCTGCTAACTGTTCCGGTCCATGAATGGACACGTGTGTCAAATTACCGGTGGTAAAACACAATATCCAACCTCGGTATTGTTCAATGGCACTGGTCCGTCAACAGCGGTTAAGACCCACACAAATTGGGCCCTGTGCAGCCGCAAAAAGGCCTTTTGGAATCCAGGTTCCAACAAGAACCTAAACGTGGGTTCGATAGTTTCCCATGTAAAAGTACTCGGCCAATCATATTTGTAAAGTCCCTTTGGCAAATTCCCATCAGGTAATCCTGGCCGAGCAGAAAAGGGCTTTTTTGGTGCAGAGATGAGGAGGACCATTTTGGAATGGTGTTTTGGACAAGAACCTTGGCGATTTCTCGATGCCCTTTGATGTACAAGGGATGTGGGCATGTGCCTAGCCAAGTACCTTCTGATTGTCCCAACTGGTTTAGCCCATTTGAGCGAAAGAAAGGGGCCGGATTAGGGAAATTGGACGATTTGAGGCTTCCAAGTTGAGATAGCGGCCGTGTTCTGCGTAGCCGATACGAAATGGTCAGGGCATCTTTAGGAGGATTAGATTGTGGGTGGGGATCAATGATAGGGCCTGTAAGACGAAGGATCAAAGAAGGGGAGGGGGGCAAAATGACACATGACATTTGCACGCGCGTGAGTAATACGGTTTTGTGACCGATGGGCCAAACAAATATGAGCCCTTAGGAATTTGAATTTGCAACATGTCATATTTGAATAGACAGATCCAGTTTGTTTAGGGACCATTGCCGCCCCTTATACACCCCTTTGTACCCGGCTTATAGCCGTATCTCAGGAGGATTTGAGAGCTATAATATAGACCAAAGATGCCGTTGTTTTTGTCTTGTTTAGCGGCCGTTTTTAGGGCACATTTTTCCTTCTGTCAACTTAAAATTACTCTGCACTGGACAGGCTCTAGACAGGATGGACAGTGAGCGACATGCAGCTACATGGACCAGAGATAAACAATACATCACTCACTTTTTGAACATAGTGCTTGTTCCCTCCCTTTATTTCCAATTTCGATAATAGGTTTTTGTGTGTGGGATGGCGAGGAGGACACAAAGGAATGAAAAATGAAAAATTGATGTTTGGCGGCCCTTTGTCATATAGGCCTATATAAATGATTATGTTTCCCGAATGCGATTCAGCCAGATATCCAATTAGTGTTATGGGAACATTCGATTAGAATTGTCACATTGGCCACTTTTTAAACGTTGACAGTGGCCAGCCGGCAGGATAAGGGTTAAATAGGCATTATTCTTATACGGCCACTTTTTACACGTTGATAGTTGCCAGTGGGGCAACTCTTATATGGGCCGTTGAAGGTTTGTGCTGCGGTCACTAGGTGGAGCTGCAGTTTCTAATAGCCGATCTCGATTATCCGGATGAAGGCCTATACTGCAAATGCACATATTACACTTTTTTGATGAATATTAAGTCTAAACAGAATTGTTCACTGTTCCACGTTATCCGAACATTTAGTTTTTTTTACACAATTCTGAACAACTTTGCGCACTATTTCTGGAACTAATTCTTGAAATTTGCGTGAAATTGAGCGGTTATACTCGCATATTTATGGATAAAGAATTTTGTGCAATTTGCAGATTGAATAAATCGTGTTGGACCGAATGCGTTATTATTTCGCCTGAGTGAAATGTATATGAAACCTATGAAACGAAGTGATAGGAGAATAATGGCGGTTCTATATATAGGAACGATATATGTATAGACTAATATGAATATGTATTGAGAAATATGAATGGCGATGTAGGCCTATATTTTAGTCTCAGCGTAAGCGTGGTTATGAGTTATGACGTCATCGGCTAACATGTGTTACGTATATAGACAGGGTGTTTCACAATACGGTGACAGCATGCAGTGTTGAACGAGCAACATAAAATATGAAAGGTTGTTGGAGCCATGCAACAATTTAACGATAGTTATTTTTTCTTCCCCCTCCCCTTTTTTTTAACCGACCAATGGCGGCACTGTGTGTGTTTGTGAGATTGTGCGTGGGAACTGAACGACTGCTGACCACGCAAACCGCCGACAATTGAGTCATCAGGGAACAAAAAACGGAGGGTGTCTCAAAAAGAAGTGAACACGGAATGTTCATTACACACATATATATAGGCCTATATACTTGTATAGCATCGATTGGGGATCTATTAGAAAGAGGGAAAAAGCGTCACCTAGTGTCGGAAATGCGAAATAGTTTGCAGGAGGTCATGGAAATGTATAGGGATGAAATTAAACTTTTTCCCGACGGTGGCGCTGCTGTCAGTATAGAATACCCTTTGTGAGATGTTGCTGTATCGATGCATATATGTATTTCAATCAAGTAATATATGCGTATGATACAGATGATATTATAACAATGACAATATATCGGTTCAGATGTATCGCTACAGGTACCGGAATGTATCGATACTAGTACCAATTTTGTGAGGAAATTAACATTTAAATGCAAATGTTTTCCATGTTGTTGTTTGCGAATAAACAATTTCCGATGATGGCAAATTAACGCAGACTAATGTATCAGAGAACGTATACCGATACAGGTACCAGCATGTATCGATACCCATTCAGAGAAATTTGGATTTAAATTGATATTTGTTATTGTCTGCAGATAAGCACATACTTTACAAAAAATGTATCGATGTCCGTACCGGTATACATCGACAATCATGATTGATATTGTTAAGGCGATTGATTTGAAATTGCGGGGAAAATATGAATTAATGCAGGAAAAAGGAGGGGTGTTTGGATAATCGGGATCCAGATGGGCCAGCCCATTGTGACGTCAGCCGTTATTGACCAGGGCAGATAGAACAAGAGCAAGACGTCAATGGACTGACAAGTTGAAACGTCACTTGTCTGAAATCGCTCGCAACAAATGAATCGCTCAAACGAGTTCCTCGTTATAGATATCCATCAAATGACAGGGTGTGCCAAATGTCAGTGAACACCCTGTTTAAGATGGAATACCTATGCTATCAGTTATACTATCATTTCAAATTTCTTTCAATAAAAATGTATATTAACTTTTGGTGCATACTGTACATACGATACGTACTGAAAAGTACAATCGAAGTATCGACCCCCAAATCGACCTAATATGGGTCATTTGTTAATTCTTTTCGGTTTAAAACATTTACCTCCATGTATAATCGATGTATCGGTCACAGATCTATATTGTATTGAATATTTCACGTTAGAAGTTATTTCGATAGTTCGATAATTATCGAAACGTATCATCGTAATCGACCAAATAAACTACTTAAGGTCCTTTGGACACTTCTATACACACCGGTACGTATCGATAAGTATAATCTAGGCGCTCATGACCGCCTAAGTATAATATACTTTGGATACTTTGATAGCCCTTTAAAACATATAGTGCTAATTATAAAGCCATTTCGATACTTCAATGCATACCGGTACTTATATTCTCAACTGCATGTGTTAATTCCCAATATCGATCAATAATCTACGAAATACGATGTCATTTTGATACTCGCATGTGCGTACCGAAATGTATAACCGCTGTATTGATACTTTAGCGGTACGTATCAAAACGTAACGACCGTATCGAAAGGTATAATCGATCTCGCTATCGATTATACTGTGAAGCCATTACTTCTATATACAAATAGTTCCATATCGATTCCAGATCGCCCTAATACACTAGGCCTATACCTACTAATAATGAATATCGATAAATATGGTTCAGTGTTGCCAGACAGAGATCACTTAGGTAATTATACAAGCGCGTATAGTTTACAGGCGGATAGAGTGCTAGTCTGTTCGGTTTGAAGTGAAATTGATGGAATGCGGAGAGAAGAATTTGTGAACGGCGGCCATATTTAGGTGCGGTTTTTTTTTAGTGCGCATGCACAGTGTGATATTTTGATAAGTTGACCCGGGTTAACCTAAAGGCTGCGGGGGCGGGGCTTGCGGACGAGCAGAGTGTTTGGCCTTTTATGACCACCGTTAATTCAGCTTGTCAGTTTGTTGAAAAAACACATGTAGGCTATTTGTCACCCCAGTTGTGTTGTTTTTTTGTGTCTTGTTTCGGCGTCAGTTTGAAATCAACAAATGGCGGCGCGTGGGCGCGAAAACTAGGCCTAATTTGCCATTTTTTCCCCTCTATACACAGTGTTACCCTGTACATATATATATACGCACACACACACACACACTTGCTGAACTTTGTTTGGGAAACTTGGCGACTGACGTTTGTGTTTCCTCAAAAAAAAAGCCCTTCTGTCTTCATGCTTTTCGAGCCTCTGGCCAACTCTGTGAAGACATAAGAAACACCCCTCTTCTTCTTCTTCTCCATCTTCTTTTTCTGAGATTTTTCTTAACTGCCACGACGACAGATGATTCACTACTTCTTTTTATACTTTACCCATTTTATACATGGTGAAGCTAAAGTTAACACAGTTCTCTGACAGTGTTGCCTTTCACCTGGCACACTGTTAAAGGCCAAATGGTTTTTTTGAAAAGGCCGTCTTGTGTGAAATAGGCAATTTGCACGTGGAGATTTGAATGCGTCCACGAGAAAAGGGAAGGTGTGAAAACTGGCGAATGGAACGCGAATGCGGCGATTTGAAAGAGCCAATCGGGTTGCGACAATTTGAAATGGAAAATGGAACGAGCGATTTGAACGTACCAATCGAACGAAGGGTTTGAAAGCGCCAATAGAAACGTGGCAATTTCAAAGTAGTACTAAACCAGCAAATCGAAAACATGCAATTTGAAATCGAACGTGCAGTTTGAACGCTCTTATCAAAACAGGGCTTTATGAAACTGGAAAATCGAACGAGTAAATTAAAATGCAACGATTTTGAATGCACTAATTAGAACTGATGTATGCGGCAATTTGAAACGAGAAAATAGAACGTGCAGTTTGAATGCGCCAATTAGGAGGCGTGAATGGAACGTGCAGTTTGAACTCTCCAATCAGGGGGCAGAAACTGGAATTCAAAAATCTAATAAAGGTAGAATTCGAATGCGGCAATTTGAACGCGCCAATAAGGAGGCAGAAATTGAACGTGCAGTGTTTGAACTCGCCAATCAGGAGGCAATAATTGGAATTCAAAAAATCTAACGGTCGAATTCGAATGCGGCGATATGAATTCGCCAATCATAATGCGGCAATTTGAATCCACAGAATGTAACGTTCGAATTGGAACATCTTTAGCCAATCAGCTCTGCGTTAGACCTGGTTAGTTAGTGTACTTGTGACTGGATTGGTTGTGTTTGAAACACATAGTGAATTGTGTGCAGATGCAATGGCTGCATGGCGCCCCGTTTGTTTGTCGGCTTCCTCAGTGTTGCGTTTGTGTTTTATTTGGATGCTGAGTGGCGTCACTAGTTCTCGCAGTGCACTGTGGGAGGAAAGATGTCGCCACCAAAGGCCATGTTCCTCCTCACATCTTCCTCATATTCATCGGCGGCTGCCGCCGCCGCCATGTGGTTTTCCAATAAAACACCATGAATGCAGCCATTGTCCCCGACAAAAACCCCCCTTTACAGGGGGTTTATTTACAAAATGTAACCATATTACAAACCGGCGCCATTTTGTTCCCCATTCCCCTCTTTCCCCCCATGCCCAAACCTAGAAAACCTGTCTGTGGTGAAATGTCCAGATCGAATGTTGTTAGTTCGGTAGTGATGTCATGGAAATATATAACCAATATTAGGTGGATCTTGGTACTACTATCATAAAATAACTTGTTCCTTTCCTGATAAGAAACCATCAGTAATCACCCATGATAGCGGGGTTCCAAAGACCTTTTGTATGCCGCTTCTCCATATTGAGGATGTCCTGGTGGAATATCTTCCCTGCTCATTGCTAACTGCTCCCATATTCAATGGGGGAAAATCAAAATGGATTTGACCAAAATTAGACCAAATGATCATATTTTTTTTACATTGAGCTGTCCTGGAACAAGCGCATTTCTAGCTGGCCGTTTTTTGTACTCGTAAGGTTTTGCATTGTCCCAGCTATCCCAAAGATAGAGGTAACACACATTGTGTGTATAACATCCTTGCATGACAAGGAATAATGCAATAACCTTTAAATCGCTTTATTCTTAAAAATGAAATTGCCTTGTGTGATTTGAACTATTTCTCATTGTATATTCTATTCATTGGTATATCCATGCTTTTAGCTCATGTACCAAATACCATCATAACAAAAAATTGTGACGTTATATAGAAAGTTTTATAGACTTGAAATTCGCTTTTTATGTTTCGAAACACTTCAGAAAAAACAATACGTTGTACCGGTGGTAAAAATCGTGTTGGGTACTTTGAGGAAATAAATCATCTATAGAAAAACCGTATATAGAAATAACATGGAGACCAAAATCCTTAATTGAAGTTGGAAAAGATTTGATTTTCCATTTTATGACAGTTTTGTAGAAAACAATTCAAAGTTCAAAGAAAAAATGATATATTAGGTGGATTCTGGTATGAAAAATATAACATGGAGTCCTATATCCAATACATTTAATTCATTTTCATGTGGGATGAAGGTAACTTTATATATCTGCATTTTACATTTGACTAGTTTTCACATTTCTCGATTTTATGGGACCGGTTAGGTCTTTTTGGGAATAGTTTTCGACACTTGACAGGAAAAGAAAAGTCCTTTGTGCTGCAGTAGAACCTCGATAGGTCATGTAAGATTGCAGAAACAAGTATTAAATTACACTTATTTGAACCAAAAATAATAGGCCTAAATATATTTTATTTTCAATATGGCTGAATATCAATTATATATTGACATTTAGAATATTACATAAGTATAGGGTACGGAAACAAAACATTTAGGCTTATTTCAGTAACTGATTTGGGTATGCAGTGATGGTCGTTTTGCGCATGTGCATTACGAAAGTGGAGCAGTCCTAATTCTGTCATTATTATTAATATTATTACTGTGGGATCAATTATTTATTGGCGTCCAAATGGCCAGTGGGAAAAATAAAGGCATGATCTGCGTGGAGGTCGTTCATTACTGATGTGCAAATGAGTGGGAGTTGTTGGCTTTTTCACGCTTTTCCCCTCCATTGTTTCTCAATGTCATGTTGCATTTTTGCGGTGTACAATGTTACAAATCCCCTCAAAGGCGTGGTTACATGCACATGTAAATCGTACAGTCGTGTTCAAAGCAATTCCCATATTTTACAACGAGTTTATTTGCCGGGGAAAAAGGGAGAAATGTGAGAAAACGCAAGCGCGCGGTTTTCAAATTAAAAAGCGAAATGGATTCCGATTCAAACGGCATTCCTTAACGGCCATCTTGAGCGAAATTGGCATTTAGAACGCGGCGATTTGAACGCACCAATCAGAGAAGCGGCAATTTGAAAATGACGAATGGAACGTGAGGACGTTAGAATTCGAATGCGGCGATTTGAACGCGCTAATCAGAGAAGAGAATTTGAACTGACTAATGGAACGCAAGGACGTTAGAATTCGAACTCTGCGATTTGAACGGGCCAATGAGAGAAGCGACAATTTGAACTGGCGAACGTAACGTGATGTATATGTACGTTAGAATTTGAACGCGGCGATTTGAACGCGCCAATAGGGCCTCAGAAATTTATTTTGTGGTACAGTGTGACATGACACCCTGCCGTTTCTCTTGCTTTACTATTTCGTTCTTGTATAATTTAGTTGCAACATGTAAATCTTGTTAGAATTCTTCATTTTGCATCACATCTTTAGAACTAAATGTAAATCCAAACTACGCAGTGTGACATGACACCCAACTGTTCCCCCCCCCCTGCCTGAACACTGCCTTTGCATGCAACCATAAAACCGTAAAACATTACGAGGTGTCGTAATTGCGTGGGAATTAGACTCTAATTATGGTTATATGATGCACAACATATTCCTATACGATAAACTAATCATTTTAATTTTTCCTTAAAAAAATTGCGGAGAAAAAATATGGGTAAAAAAAATTGAAAATAAAATTACAGTGGTGATTTGGCTTGTGAGGGGGTTGTATACCGGAAATGATTATGTTTGGATGAATGTGGGCGTGGAATAAACAGGAAGTGCGAGTTATAAGAGCATTCACACCATGCAAACATATAGCGTGTTGCTGTCAAAATCTGCCAATGCAGAGAGATGCAGTATAATAAAGGGGAAAATGTGCAGTCACGCAACACACTGTCCAATATTGCAGAGCTCATATTCTCATGCCAATCCAGCGTAATTTGCGAGCTAAGAAACACTGTGTATCACTCTTTAAGATCTATTACAGCTTCCTTTTTGGGGTCCAATCAACTTGTAATCATTCAAGTGTTGTGCAGAATGTATTTCGCAGAATTGTGCAAAATATAGTTCCAGTATTTGCAAAAATGACTTGGATTGGAATTTGTAATTGAAAAAGAGAAAAAGCTGTGCAAAATAGTCGTGCAGAGTTTATTTGATGAGATACTGTATTTTGCAATTAGCAAAGGGGAAAAAGTTGCGCAATATTTGCAAAAGTGTGCCAAATATTTAATCTGAACTATCACGGGCAACACATTTATGCAATATTGTGCGGAAGTGTTTACAAAAGAGTTGTGTAGAATTCATTTGCATAGAAATGCATGCAATTTTGCAGATAAAACTGTGCACATATGTACTTACATATTTTATTCCCCTGCGCAGGGACTGTAACTTCTTAATATTTACAAACATTCTGCACAGTTGTACAAATATATGTAGATAGCTAATAACAGTGTGTATGTTGGCGATTTTTGGGTTGTTGTTTCAGGATAAGTACGGTTTTGTTTTACTTAATTCCAGGTGTTTGAGAGTCGAATTAAGGTGCCGTGTTAATGAATAGGGATTGTAAGTGCAGATATATTTACTTACGGGGCTTACTTCTGGGTTCTCTGGGTCCATCAACGGTCACCTTGATGGCCTTTCCGTATGTGGCCACTTGTGGGGGGTTTGTGCTCACTGTGATCGTCAAATTGAAGCTTTTACCTGAAATTGCACAAAGAAAACATTGCAAATTTTACGCAAGTGAAATATAGCCGCGGAATGAACACGGGATAAATTAATGCACTGTTATGGATAACTAAGAAAAAAGGCCCTTTGTGTTTATAGTATACTTGCATCCCAAGTTTTTCTTATTGGATAAGCTAATTATGTTTAGACCTGTAATAGGTTTTGTGCATGAAATAGTTGAAGTGAGAACAAAACAAGTGTTTTGCACAATTCTGCACACAATGATTATTGCAATCAAGTGTTTTGCACATTTATATGTACAAGACCGATTATTGCAATAATAAATTTTGACAATAAACCGTTTGCACAATAATGCGAAACGTTTGCTAGAACTTAGTGTGATGTTATTATGCACAAAACTATTTAAAGCCTGCATTTAAGGATGTAGTAATTGGATAATTTAGACCTTTCATTTAAATAGTAGGTTGTTGTGTGTTGATTGGACAAATAATTATCGATAATTTGCACACAGCAGATATATAATTTGCTGCATGCCAAAATGAGTATCGAATATAGTTTGGCTGAAATTCAATAGCACACTAAACACACACACACACACACGGTGTGCAATTGGTTATTATTAGCAAACAGTCGGGACACGAAGGGCTGCATTGTATTTCACAGGGCCATTAGGTGAAAAATTGCAAATGCACCCGTAAGATCAATATGTAAAAATAGGAAATACTGCAAAGTTTGCATACATTTGGTATTGCAAAATGTAGGCCTATCATGCAAAAAGAGATTATTGCACGTAATGTTGTCTGTAGCAGTTTGTGCAAAATTTTGCTACGAATTTTTGGAATGTGATATGTATAATGCGCATTGGCTTTTTTTGTTTGTTGCGATTTTGTGCAGATTAATTGGGCAATTGGGAGGTAATGAGCAGCACTGCATCTAATTACATCAAATGCATAGTTTTTCATTGACGATATTAATTTATGAAGGAAGGCATTAGGAATATTGTCCCCGCAATCTTGAATTGTGGTTTGCAGTTCATTCATAATATGAAAATTGTCTGCTGTTAGCACAAACACTCCTTATCCTCGGCCCCAAAGATTTTCTTTTGGATTCAGTCAGGGTCTAGGGCTGGCAACTTCATAACAAGCAAGTTTTGCATCGAATGTGAGTTGTGTATTGGAGCATTATCTTTTTGAAAAATAAATTGTGGTCATGCAATTCTTAATCACAATGGAAGCAGATATTTATAACTGAACCTCCTCCTTTCTTTCGACTATAAAATGTCTTTGGCTTCCTTCTTAGATCATGCCAATAATTTGTCATTCTTGCGTCCAGCTCATGTGACACGTGTTCATGCTTCAAAAGTGGTACTAATTGTTTCAACATTTTGATGTAGGTCAATGTTGGAACACTTTCAGGCGATTATGAACAGTACTTTTACTCATTTTCTCTTCAAATGTTTTAGCTGTCTGTTATACAGAGTTCAAACCATTGGTTATAAGGTGCAAAAATTCTCCTGTCATCTCTGTCTGATGTCACTTTTGGCTTTCCACGACAAAGTTTTATATCCAGTTTTCACCTTTCGTATATTTATTTCGTAAAATTTATTAACAGCAGTGGCAATTACTTGCATTTTATAGCTTTTTCAGTCTTCATTTTCCAAATATTTATCACTTCCTCATGAGTGGACTGCTTGCTTGTTGTTAGGAATTGCGTCCTTTATAATACTGTAATGGGCAGTGCATGAGGACAAAGAAAAATGGTTGATTCAATATGCAAATTGATGCATTTGAGCATTATGAGCGCATTCGGAAACTCAATTTCCATCCAGTCGACTGAGCTTTGGCCAGAAAAGTTGGTCGGCAATTCATGGCAATTCAGTGAACTGAACGGGTTTTTTGTTCGGCAAATCAGTCTACTGAGGACTGATGTCATTTCGACTGACTGCCATGTCAGCTGAAAATTTCTCGGCTAACTCAACTCGGACAAGATGGCGGCCACCATGCAATATGTTCAGTGCAATGTGAGAAAATCCCGCTAGAGGGCGCTTCACAAATGATTCTCGGAACTAACATGTAATCCGCCATTTTGCATTCCAGCCATGCTGAAATTTGTAGTCGGCAAACCAGCTCAGTTGGGTGCCAGGCATGATTCAGACATGACGTCACACGTTCGGTCGACTCAGATAGACCGGATGAATTGCCGAATACGCCCAATATGTCTCCCTATTGGCTCTTTTCAGATAAAGTGGATGGGAATAATAAAAACAATGGATTGAAATCATTTCTATAGACTTTTTGACACCTGTTAGTTGCTATCTTATTGATAACTGAAATATGTACATTTCAAATGGTACCAAAATTTCAACTGTATTCAATTGCCGTAATTATCTTATTCAAACAATTGAGCATTCTGCAGACTTTTGGATGTGCTGTGTATTAATGACATTTTATGCAGACTTGATAATAGTTTATGCAGATTAATGCATAATTATTAATGTGTTGTGCGTAATTATGACTATTGTGCAAATTAATGCATATTTATTCCTGTTTTCTGTAGATCAATGCAATTTTGTGCAGATTTACAAATTTAATGCGGATTAAAACAATCTTTGTGCATATTAATGTTTTGTGCGAAATAATACATTTTAAACATTTATGCGAATTATGCTGATTCGTGTACAGAGGTAAATTTATCAAAAGAAAACTGCAGGAAAGTTTAACTGTGACCTCGCAATACTATTCACAAACATCTGTCTGCATTTTGCAAAGTTGTGCCTGTAATTACATTGTTCTAATTGTATTATATTTCACTCTGAAAGTAATTTGCACAGTTCTGCAAAATGTTTTGCACAATCGTGCAGAAAGATTTTCCCGGTTTTTGTCAATGGAATTCACCAGTTTTGTTTGTGTTTTGTCCAACATTATAAGTTACATGATGTAGTACAGAATGGGCAGATTGGGACAAGAATTTCATTTTTCCCCTCCAAAACCATTTAACTTGACGAGTTTTCTGATAGGCTGAAAACTTTTGTGGGTTTTTCTCGATTTTTTGTGTGTGACCTTTTTTAAGTACATGGTTGTATACGAGATGGTTTCTTGTAACTGATATCTCAATATCAACCAAGAAACTTGCAAGAAAATGCCCCAAGCATCACTAGGACACAACAACAATGAGGGGAGACGGAGGAAAAGGGCATTAAATAGTTTTGCGAAAATAGTGAATTGTCCATGTAAGCTGTTAAAATGCACAAAAATCACTCAATTTTATGTCAAAAGAAACGAAATTGTATAATAAAACAAAACCGTATGCACAAAGAAACAATAAACATGATTTATGCACAAACAAAACAAGATCCTGAATTTTATGCACAAACAATTCAAATTTTAAGTACAGAAGCAATAAACCTAACTTTCTGCACAAACAATTAAAATTTTACGCGCAAAGAATTAGAATTTATGCACAAAAACCATTGAAATTGACCAAAACAAATTACTATGCAGAATTGTGCATAATCAAAAGTTTCTGCAAGTAAGCACAAACATTTGCCTTTGGTAATTAATTTTCCCTATTTAGAAATGTTCTTTTCTTGCTTTTATCACTGAATATTAGCAGGCATTTTGCGTTTTTAGGTCTGTACAATAATCTGAGGTAAGAAGAAAAATAAGAATAAGAAAAAAGAATGGGGAAAAAGAAAAAAATGTGAAACGGCCCCAATCTCGTTTGTTTCCCTGTCTTGGTTGTTGTTTTGAGTGGTGGCTTTGCCAGGGTTCATTTGTCAATGTTCATTATCTGTGTATAGTGTTTCCCTTTTCTTATTTCTTTTTTCTTATTCTTCGTCTTACATTGCATTTGTGCCCTTGTGTGTCAACATAATAACACTACCAACATCGTGTCACTTTTGGCCCAATCAAGCGGCTCTAACTGACCAAAAACCCTGTTTTTTTAATACAAAAGAGAGATGATTGAATTAATGATGTTGAAGATTTAAATCCGATTAACCCAAGCAAATGTATGGTTAATTACATAGTTAAATGAATAATGAGTGGCAAATATTTTGAAAATTAATGATAATCACAGAAGTGTATGTTAAAACGAAACATGTAATTAGACTCGGTTTTAAGTATGAATGACAGTTAATCACCAATTTAATTTGAGCTGGAATCCTATTCATTATTTTAAATATGAATAAAATGTTGTAACATTTAATTGCAATAATTAATCACACAATTTGTTCAATTCTAAAGCAGCCTTATGTATTAAGCCTGTTGTCGTTCACCAATTTAAAAATTATAATTAAACTTTAAACATGGATCCATTTGACGAAATGTTAAACTTTTAACTATATTTATATATTTAAAAAACAACTGAAACACAATAGGAATCTAAAAAACGCAAAAATGAACGTTTTTAATTATTTTGCAACTTAATTCAAACTAGTGCAATCAATACTAACTAATTAATATGGGCTGTTATTAACGGTCTGGAGGCGGAGAGCGACGCCAGCGCCATCTAGCGACCAATGTACCCACTATATACAATGGAATTCGTTTAATTGTCGTTCGCTTATTTGTCACTTTCTGTTTTTGTCAGCTCAGCAGCGAAATTCAAAAACATTATTTCAGTGTCATTTCAAAGTAATTATTCCACTATTTTCAGTTAACAAATGGCGTGATGTTTCTAGGGCTTTTCTTCATGTTACTTCGCTTAATTGTCAATCCCCTTACAGGTATCAATTTAACGAATTTCACTGTGTTGGAAAATGCATGAATTTTTCATTGCAAAAATATTTTGAGATAATTTAACTGCAAGTTAAAAATAATACTAAAATTGCCTGGATGCGGCGAGCGACGCCAGCACCATCTACCGGCCAATGCACCAGCTGTATAGAAAAATTGCACAAATTTGTCCAAATTTCAGTCCAAATAATGCTGATCAATTGAGTTGATGTTAAAAATGGGGCGTTTTGTCTGTTCAAAGGGGAGTTTGTTTGTTTGGAGCAAATAGGAGTTAGGGTTAGTGGTTTTATTAGTGAGTCGCAGTGTAAATATATTGTATGTTAGGGTGGGTTTTTATTATAATAGTGCCGCTTGAGGATGTTTATTTATTGTCGCTTGTAAATGCAACACGTGCACAGTTTATGTATGTATGTATATGTATGTATGTATAGATATATATAGATATATATACACTCATAGGCCTAGTTTTACAGTTATAATATATTTGAGGACAATTGAAAACTGTGCTCAACTAGGGTGAGTTTTCACTAAGTAAACCTAAAAGGACGACACCTGCCATTAAATGTCACGAGTTACGACTGTTTACGAGCCGGAATTTTAAACGAACAGATAAAAATGAAGCCTGGGGCAGTTTAGGTTTTTTTTGTGTGTATTAGCCAACTGGAAATGAGCAGCAAAAATGGCGGCCAAAATGCAATAACCTGGTAATTATGAAAGATATATGTATTTAGTTAGTTAGTTTCTGTTATTTGCCAATACATATGCAGTATACATATAAAAGGGATAAATGATGAGGATAATGTTTATATATATATCAAATATAAGCTTGAAACCTTTTTATGGTTTATGAAAATTTTACATAGAATTTAGTTTCAACTTTGTGCAAATAATTTAGAGTTTAATAATTTTCCATATAAAATTTAACAGTTTTTTTTGCCTAGAATTTACAAAAATTGTGAATATAATACATTAATTTTTGCATATAATTTATTAGGTTTATTTAACAATTCATTAATGTCTTAATTTAGTAATTTATATATTTTATTTGCTAAATGTATGCTTAGAATTTAGTGATTTTCGGAAGAGCCCTTTTAAGAGTTGTTTTCTTCTGCTCTAGCACACATGATAGGGCCTATACGTATCAAGACAAGATGTTGTACAGTCATTTTTAGGAGCCCTTTGATGTGCAGCCGCACGCAATGACCATAGGACACGTGTTTATGCATGTAAACTTAACGTATGGGGCCTTTTATGAAAAAGAACCCTGTATATATTTATAGATAGAACTTATATAGGAAAGGGCGTTTTTGTCTTCAGTCTGCCAATTAAGAACCCGAAAGAAGAAGGAAGAAGAACATTGAGGCCATTGCTTTAGCAGCCAGCCAAAGGGCCTTTTTATTAGGGGGTAATAAACTCCCCACTGTGGTCAGCAGCGTCTTTGTCAAAAGGCCCATTCATGTCCCAAAACCAAGATGTCTCTATTTAGATGGGGCCTGGCTTTTTAAGAACCTCTGTGGCTTGGGCAACAAGCAGGGACACTTTTGTCACGGTCACACTCAATCCTCCTACTCATTAAGGTCCCAGACAGTTTTACAAAGTCAAAGGGCACTTTTTGACATTTTTAGCACTTTTTTTCGGAC
This sequence comes from Glomeris maerens, assembly GCA_023279145.1. Lineage (NCBI taxonomy): Eukaryota > Metazoa > Arthropoda > Diplopoda > Glomerida > Glomeridae > Glomeris > Glomeris maerens. The sequence continues at coordinate 31,976 of WWPM01012573.1, read as the reverse complement.
CCAAGAGCACGTGCAACATAATCACCAGCACAAGTGTTTTGTTTGAAATGGCCCAAGCAGGGTAAAGGACCACGTATACGATCGGTTTATAGGACCACAAATATGACCAATGGACCTGGGTATTTTCTGCAATTTTTTCCAATTGACCAAAATTATTTTGTGAATTTCTACAAATTTAAGAGTTGTGAAAAACATTTTGCAATTGGATGTTAAGTGACTCAAAATAGAGATGTGTCTTATTTGGAAATTAAGAAGTGACTTTTCCGAAGAAGATTAATTATGGAGAGAATTAAGTGTAATCAAGCTTTAATGTTCTTATCTCAAAAACAAATAAGTCACAGGGAATAATGTAGAAAAAAGACATTTGAACAGAAAAAGACGCAGATGAAAATGAATAAAATAAGACGATTTTAAAAAAGACGCTTTTTCTGTATCCAAATAAAACACTTGTCATTTTGAGTTACATGACCATGAAATTACGAGAAACGGCATTTTTAAAAATGTAGTAAAAGACTCAAACCATATTACTTTATTCAAAAAAGACGCTAAATACAAGCGACTCGTTTTGAAACATTTGCTTTATTACTGTATAAAATGTCGAGTTTTCCATATTTTTGAATGCAGTTTTCCGTCCATTTTCTACAATGTTTAGGCTTATTGGAAATGTGATGACGTAACGCGTTATGTCACTAGCAAGTGTGCCATCTAATGGAAAAAGTCCCAACTATAGCTAAAAAATTGAGATTCTTATTGTCATTTTTGTTTTATCCGGTTAAGGCTCTTGCTTTTGCAGTGCATAAAACTGCCCATCTGGCATAGGCAGCAAGGGGCCTTGATGGAAAATATGCGCGTGCGCACAAAGGGCACCTCTGAATACAAAGAGATGGATAAAGGCAGTAGGGAAGGGGCCTTATGGTGTGCTGCATGGGGGATAAAATGGATCAAATGCATGGAATGGGCCAATGGGCTTTTGTTCCCTATATCTGGACTTGCGAGGGGACATGAGGGTATCAATAGTATGCAAATGAGGCTAGCTTCCCCCTCCCCCCCAAAGGCCCTTCAATCCTGGTCATAAAACCCCTGAGTTGGGTGAAATTGCACAGAAGCCCCTTATGAAAAAAGGGTCCATTGCTTTTTGCGTGCATATAAGTTGGCTATTAAAGTGGGGAATTTGAAATGGAATGGATTCGAGCGACCTCTGGTGGCGATTAACTGAAATTTTCTTGACAATTTTTCATATTTATTATTCATAGAAATAATATGAAATTTATACCAATAGTATTTGTATTTAAAGATGAGAAAAGTGACGAATGTGCCCCAATATTGGGGTAAGTTTGAACAATAGGGCAACTTTGAACGGAAACAATAACTTCATTTCCTCCGGTCAAACAAATTTTGAAAACAAAACTAAATAATGCAGCAGGAAAATTGGAATGAATCATGTTTCAGCATAAATAACGAAAGGGCGTTTTACTTCAAAAGGCCCTTTGTTCAAATGTGCCCCACATGCGAAGAATCCACATGTGTAACTCTTACCATGCAGAAATACACATTCTGCAAAAGCGTTGTAAGCCCACAATTCAAAGGGCCGGTTTTGCGTTTAATCCAATGTCTTTTGGCCCTTTGACACCGCTATGGACCTCGGTACCCAAGGAGCCCAAAGGTGCCTTAAAGGACTTTAAAGGAGGCTGAAGGAAGCGAAAAAGGGCCCATAAAGAGACTAGAGGATAGCAAAGGGCCCTTGTACACTTTTTTCTATTTTGCGATGTTGGCTGCCAGATTTATTAGGGGTGAACCTTTGGTCGATGCTTTTCCCCTCCTTAGTTGGTCCCCTGGGGCATTATCCACCCTCACTGGGCGACATAAGAGCCCCATGGCCCCAAGCCACGACCACGGTGGCTTTGTGGGTTGCTCAGAGCGGTTTCCCAGCAACCGACCTCCAGTGTGGTATGGTCATTGAACACACAATATGGGCCCCTTCTCTGCTCATCAGGTCCCAAATATCTCTAATTCCTCCCCTCAAACCAACCAATGGGCACAATTCATTGATATGCAATAGTTACATACTCTCTCGCAGTTTTTCATCAAAGGCACATTTGGTTTTGGGCCCATTAACGCTACAATGACAGTAATTAATGTAGTTGCAGGTTTTTTATCTACTTTATAATATAGAAATTAATAATAATCTAGTTATTTGTTAGAAATTGAGCAGTGTGGGTTTATAGCTTGAGGAAAGGGCCAAATGTGCTCTGCCTGAGAATAAACAGATCGTCTGCTATACGAGCAAAGAGCCTCATTGGATTATTTTAATTGGTCCAGAATTTAAAACAGTTTAGATAGTATACAATACTCATTTGGTAGAAATTGATGTCGATTTGAATGGAATCGAGGAAAGGGCCTGTTGTAGTCTCACATAGGCAGAGTATAGCATAAATTACGCGAACCCAGAGGAAATATGGGACTTTTGTCCTTTGAAATAAGCAATGGGCATTTTTTATATCGGTTATAATATTATATGTATAAGAATTTTAGAAAACAGTGGGGCAGAAAGGGCCTATATAGTGTATTATGAATACTGAATAAAGTTACTTGTTTTACGCATATAAACACGAATGTGAATAATTCAATATATATATATATAGGAAAGGGATTTTTTTGGCAAATATCAAACAAAGGACGTAATATAATTGAACAAAATAATTGAAAGGGAGGAAAGGGCGTACAAGTGATCTTGCGAATTGTTTTCGGTGCGCACACGAATACGAAACCATATATAAAGGGCTTTTTGGCCTTTCAAATTATATTTATAAAGACTTGTTCATTTTAGTTATACAAATAATCACAATTTTCAATCAATAATGGCGAGTTCCAGTTCTTATTTAAAAACACAAAAACGTTAACTGATGTGCCCAATGCCACGTGTCCCATGGACTTGAATAACCTCTATTGTTTTAATGCATATGTGAGAATTGAAAGAATCAACTTACAAGAATTAAGGAAATGAAATCAAAATACTAACGAAAAAACTGGAGATGCAGGAGGAATTAACAGATAACTTAAGGGCCTTTTTTGTGTGTACTATTGGCAACAGGTGGCCCATAGCTAGCAAAAACACATCTCTCAGGTACATTTCACATAAAGTATATGTAAATAAACAAAGTTGAAAATGTAAGCATCGCTTTTCTTTTGTAGTGTTGTAAACAGAGAAAAGAAACTTGTCTGCATTTACTCTGCATGTGTCATGGCGGTCGCTTTGGACCTTTTTATACTGAAGCCATATTGTTTACCCTATTAACAGTGGCACAACATCTGCCAACTTTTCCTCCTTTTTTTTTCCTTGAACTTTACACTTCCTTCGCATTTTTCACAAAGAAAATCCAGATGTTTCCTAACTTTTGCATCATTCTCCAGGCGAGTTTAATCACAAAGGGTTAAAGGACCTATCGGACCCGACAGTAGTTGCGCCCTTTGCTGGTCTACAAAATGGCTATTTTGGTTTGCCGGTAAAGTTTCTGGTTTGGTTTTGGCAGCGGGTTCAGTGATAACCGGTCAATGGGCAATTGGAGAACGGCCTGAACGCGGTGAAGCTACAGTGGCGCCACTTAGCGGCTGTTGTACCAAACAAAATCTATATTTCACACTATAGCCTTGCCAATATTGGTAACGTAAACTGGATGCAAGAGCCCAGTCAGCATGTGTATACAGTATGCATTTTTCACATTTCTAAACAAGAAAATGCACGCAAGAACACAATGGGCCCCTTTGTCTGTCTGTATCTTCAGACTTCAAATATGACTATAATAAAATAGAAACTGCTGAGTGCATTAAATGCCAGCTTTATCATGTGGCCCTAAACAAATGCGAGGCAAACAATGACATTGTACTGCGCAAATATCAACAAAAATCCCCTATATTTAGGGCCGAAACTGCATTTATAACTGCAAATGCAGTTACAATGTAAGTTTTTTTTATGGTCTAAATGCAGTTTTAGCCCTTTGTTAGCTAAGCTGTATTGGCAAGAATAGATATAGACACATTCCATCTGCATTAATTACAATTTGTTTTGAGTGTAATTACAATGTATAAAGTAATATAAGTACATTTAATTAAAGTTTTAAATATAATAGGCCTATATTATAAATACGAAATCGAAATGCGAAACTAAATGAATAGGAAACTAATGGAATAGAAAGCTAAATAATTACATAACAAAATGAATGCATCATGCACAAAATGGTAACATTACTAAATAAATATATGAGCTGATTAAGAATTTTTAAGAAACAAATGCAATTAGGCTTACATTTTATTGAATTTTATTTGCAAATTTGCACCAATAGTTACATTCTTTTAACCTATCATCATTGTCATAATTACTACTACTATTATTATTTTAAGCATAACAATTGTTAAAAATAATATTCAATTTGTAAGCCTATATAAACTGATTTTTATTTATTTTAATTTGCCAATATTATTCGATTATCTGAATAAATCAATTAAAATTCGGGTAATCGAGTTGTGCGTATTTGCCAAATAGAAAACGATGTTAAGAAAGTTTGCAAAAAAGTTTACACAGGTACAAAGTTTGCAATTGTTTGCAGTTTGCACGCACACATCAGGTGTTCGGCGTTTTGAAAGATATATTGTGTGAAATTTTGCGCCACCTGGTGGCCAAGAAGTCGGTAGTCCTAGCAATAAATCTTGGGGATTTCTTGGGGCTTTGTAAAAGACGGGTCTTGATTGATGTCTAGGGCTGGGTTTTTCTTAAAGGGAATTAAAGATGTTCAGTTGTATGTGTGTGTGGATTAGTGGCCAAACGTCTTGGCACTTTTCTTCCAAGAAAAACCCAAGAAAAACCTCGAAGGTACATGCTCAATTCACCAATTGCGGTGACCCTCAAAGTACAAAGCCCTTTTGACGTCTCACTTAAGGCCCTTATCCTTTTTTCCCCCTTTTACTATTTGCACGTATAAGAAGATTTTTCTTGTCAGTTCAATTAGAAAAACTATATTTCAAAGCGTTCAAAATTGCTCTATTTTTTTAGTATTTATGCCCTTCGTCCCTAACAAAAATTGTTGGCTGTCCCATGCATGTCACATGCATGCCACATGCCTGCAAGGCTGCAAGTGAAACATCCACAGCTGTATTGCAGCTTTATTGCAGACCTGCACATTGCAGCTATGTGGCATGCATGTGACATGCATGTGACAGCCAATTAAAGCTGCAAGTGAAACATTCACAGCTTTATTGCAGACCTGCGACAGCTTTAAAATTTTTTTGTTAGAGGTGCATGTGTGGGAGGGTGGATTACTAAGACCACAGGTGACCGACTTAACAGATTTTTTAATACATATTTGAGAAGGAACAGTTCAAAAGATAAGAAAAGTGGGGAAATAGGCCTAAGAAAGTGTATTTATTTCAGTTATTTGTTTGAAGATATATATGCGATTGTGCGTGTGTGCAACTGGTCAAAAGGCAGTATGACGTCAGCAGTGACGTAATAAGCAAGGGGTATTTGTGCAGAATTTGTTTGTAAAATGAAATGTTCAAAATAGTATTGGAAATATGTAGGTTTGAATAAGTTATTGTTTAGGCCTATAAATGCAAACTTTGGCATAGTAATGTTATCAAGATTTACATATTGATTTATTGTGGTCAATTTGCAGTTATATAATTGCATGCATTTTATTGATTTGCATAGTTGTAGCAGTTTTGCATAAAGTTTCAGAATTAAGTACTTATTCGCAATCTTTTACTTGTTTGCACAATTTTATAGCAGTTTTGCGCAATTTCTTAATTTTGAAGTTTCCATATCATTTTTCACAGCTTCTATTTAATAATTTTCTGCACAATTTTGTGCAATGTCAATACTGATTTGCCGAGTTCTAACTGCACTATCTACTGATTTCAATATTTAGTTGTACAGCGATTTTTCACAGCTTAGATAATTTTGAAAAAATTCTGCATAACTTTGCACTGTTCTAGCTAGCATTTTATAAAATTTCAGTTATTACAGTTTATTTTAATACATACTTTTTTGCACAAATTATGTATGAAATATCTAAAAAAAATTATGCATTTATTCACTCATTCACCAAATATTTGAGCCCAAATAAGTTCTTCATGTGCAAAAATGTTTTGCATTGAGGGGGTGTTTCATTAATTACGTGCCGGTTTACTGAGCTTTTATTTTCTCCCGGGTTTCTTGCTCCTCAAAGGGCTTAGCTAAATTAAGAGCACACACAGGGCAGGGATGTGTTTGGTGTCGGTTTGTAGAGTGGTTGTCGTTTTTTGGGAACTTGGATTTGACTATATAGGAACAGATGGGTGTGGGATCGAATCTCGTCGAGCAACACGTGCTGTTTTGTCTTTTTTTCCTCGATTTTATTTCACGGTTTTTTTCTTTCCTTTCATTCCCTGTTTGTTTTATTCCTTCAGCCCGGTATTTGGGTGTAATCCATGGCACAGATCCCTCAAGTCGTGCAGGGGATTGATCAGTATTTTGTCGGCATTGCCAAGCAAAAACTGCGCCCATACATTCTTTTCTATATTGTATGTATAAATACATTGGCAACACCAACACCACCAGCCCGTATACATAGATTTCTCCAACAAAAAAGTGAGACAAATACATGCGAAGCAAGGAACTACCTTGAAATAGTATTACAATAAAGTGATTGAATACATTAAAATATACTTTCTAATCGAATACGAAGTGAGAATTCTTCAAAAAACCTTAAATTTCTGCCACGAAATTTTATTTAAATATGTTCAATAGTAATACGATTTTAGCCAGCACAATAGGGCACAATCTTTGTTGTTCTTATTAGTAGATAATGTATAAAAGGGCCAAATGCAATTGCAAATATTGCATTTGAACAATGAAAATCAAACTTTTGCCACAATTAATTTAACTATAGTCACATTATTCTTTGCCCTGCACAGAAAGATTCAACCTTTATTATTCTTATCAATAAGTGTCGTTTAAAAGGGACAAATCTCCATAAGTAAACGTCCAAATCCAAAGTTAAAATGCGAATTGCGAAAGCGAACGATGAAAATGAAAAGTTTACCACGAAGATTAATTCAACTATGTAGAAAATATAAGTGATTCTATTTTAGCATCATCACAAAAAGATCCAATCTTTGTTGTTCTTATTAATAGGCACGTTTAAAAGGACCAAATCTATATAAATAAACGTTTAAATCCAAAGATAAAGCGCAAATCACAAACAATGAAAATCAAACCTTTCTCCATTAAAATAAATACCAATGCAGAGTTTGAGTGTCAATATGCTTTTACACTATATAAATAGGTTGAAAATTTACTGTTCTTATAGATAGGTATTGTAATGTCTTTATAAGTACAAAGGGCCATGAATGTTAGTCCTAAATTTGCGCATTTGAAGCATTTCAGGGATTTTTATTTTTTGTTTGGGGGGTAGGTTTTAGGTGTTTAGTTTTTTGATTTGATTGGGAAATATTGAAGATAATAAGCTTGCACACAAGTTACCGACTTGACCAATTTACAACCGTCGCGGTTAAATATACGACTGTCGGTAAATATTAGTTGCCGTCTTCACGCGATGATAAAGAAATATTTCTTATTTGTTGGGCGTTTTTTTTATTTACCTGGTGAGATTCTTGTGAGAAATTCAAGTCAAACAGATATAGAAACGTGTTTTGTAGAAAAGAAACACAAGGAAAACAAGATGGCGCGGAACCTAGTTTGAAAATACACCTGAGTTGAGTCTGAATAACAAATTAGTGAATCTTATTTGTGAAATGAATTTTCAGTTAGTTGTGCATTTTCCCGAAAGGTGGCGCTAGATTCGATGCCCAGTTTAGAGCCAATGGTGGTCAAAATCAATAACTGGCAACAGAAGGATTTTAGGGCATAAATTGAAAAGATTATGATAGAAATATATATTGGAGTTTAGGGCTCCACAATGTCAATAGATGGCGCCACAGTGGAAGTTTCGTTTCAAACGAACCCGTATGTGTCTCAAATGGAGACGGAAATTACTTATTTTTCAAGTTTCTTTTTTGAATATGGATCGAAATTATTCCAATTTTTAAATGTATGGGAAATTTGAATAGAATAATAAAAAGTCACTGAAAGACATGCCTTCAAATAAGACACTTTTCCTTTCTCAAACAAGACGTGTTATTTTCAGTCAATTACGAAATTGAATAGTTAAATAATTTCATAAAAAATAAAAACGCTTGTAAATGTAATTGTAAATAATACATACAAAAATTATAAAAAACACACTTGATTTTTTTAAGACACTTGATGAGTAACCAAATAAGATATGTACGTCTTATTTTGAGTTACTTGGAACTTTTGCTCAATAATTGACTGGGAAAATTAATCATAATACTTTCAGCACGTTATAAAAAGACATTAGGTTCATTTAAGATATTTTATCATTCACCCAAAAGAAGACTCTTATTCTGAGTCACTAAAAACTCAATAAAGCGGCTAATAAATTATTATATTGTCAAATAATTAAACAAAAAACACTTTGCCCCATTTAAGACACATTGCCCAGTTTTGCAAATAAGACACGTATGAATTCGAGTCACTTGTGTAATATACCAGGGAAAAATGCAATTAAAACTATTCTAATCATGACTTGTGATAAAAATTAATGCAGTTTTCTATGGGAATGTATACATTGAAAGATGCTTGAAGAACATGGGCCGGTAGTGTTTGAAGTGTTTGCATCAAATGATGGTACTGAATGAGCAAGTTGGACAATATTTCTGTCCACAAGACGAGATTGCAATGCAAGATGTGCCAAAAAACCAGAATTTGCCATGTTTTTTCCCCTAGCTTCTTACCTTTTTTCTTCAAAGATGTTTGTGTTTTTCTTACAAGATTTCGTGGTATGCGTGGGTTTGGTTTGGAAATTTCCAAACAAATGCGAACAAAGTGATTGCAAACTGATAATGGTGAATGAAATTTGCATTTTCTGCCATATAGGCACTTGGAAATAAATTATTTAGACTTATAAATCAAAAAGTAAGGAAAACCTTATATTTAGGCATACAAACTTTAATATACTTTACAATTTACTTATTTTAATAGACTTATCAAATTAATGGGCAAAAATAGATAAATTGAAAATGCATAACTATATAGGTTTATAAAATATAACATTAACTATTTTGAAGTCACAATTTACCAAAAATCACTAACATAATTGATTAGTCTTAATAATCGCTAATTACATATGGGAAAGTAAGTGTAATTATTTCTCCACAATTTAGCTTATAAATTATGGAAATACATTTATTTACAATAAGTTCCTTGTTGGTTATGTAGCAGTTGTTAAGCCCAATTAGGCATCGATTTTCAAGTTAGGCCTTATTTTCGATTGCGTTAATGAAATATAATGATGATGGTAACAATAATAATAATAGGTCTACTTTAATTGGGAAAACGATGCAATTTTGGTTAGCACTTTACAGCAAGGAAAGGTCTGCTTCATATATGGGCCACTTACAAGTTTTAAAGATTTGTTAAAAACGTAGCAACTTTGAGCAAGATTTATGAGTAATTTATTAAATCTTGGCAAAATATAGAAACTAGTTAGGAAAATCTGGCAATTTCGAAATTATTCAGGAAAATGCAAAAAAAAAAATCATGCACTGCGTATTTAGAAAAATATGTCAAAATTTAGAAACTATTTGTGAAAATCCGGAGAAAATTTACAGTAAATTATTTGTGAAAATCTGGCAAAATTGCGAAATTGTTTAGGAAAATCTGGCAAAAATTTAAAAACTATTTAGATGTTGGCCGTTTCCGAAACGACACGTGACGTCATTGATGACGTCACAACGACGCCTATTGCAAAAGCCTTATTGAAGGAGAATAAGATAGAAGTAGCTCAATAATAAAACAATCAGCTCCCAAGTAGGTATCATCCCCCCTCTTTCTACCCTCTTCTTGACAACCCCCCCCCCCACACACACACACCCACACAACGCCCCCTAGCGGACCACAAAGCAATTAAGTGTGGCGTTTTTACTCGCATGTATATAGTACTACAGTGTACACAAAGATATATACACACAGTGTATGTATAAAGACCAAAGTGGTCTTGGGACAAGGAAAGGGCCATAAATGTGCTTTACAACCGGCGAAAATCGCACTCTTTCGTGACCAGCAAAAGACTGGACAACTGCTAAACTTTATTGCCTACTGTAAATATTAACCAAATAAGACATTCTGCCATTTTTCTATATCGTAAAAACCCCCCCAAAAAACCAACTCAACAATTTTTATCTCGAAAATCAGAGGAAACTGGTGAATGGTCCCAATTTGAAAGTTCTAGGGCACGCTTTGTTCAGTAGGAATCAATTTCGTTTGGTGATTTTTGCACCGAAATTAACCGTTTTATTTCAGTTTTAATATTAAAATTTTGAGAATTGCCGTGAGCAAAATTAAAATGTCTCGAAGTTTTCTTAAATTCATATCTGGAAAATGGTCTAACAATCGAGAAAAGATAATTGGAAAGATGTAGAGCATCGAGTGAAGATTACGAGGAAAAATAGTCCCCCTAAATGCATGCATTAATTACCCTATGTATAGTATTTGCAAATTAATATGTAAAATTACAAATAAAAATAATTTGATTTTTCCAAGATTGTGATTGGTTGTTTGGAATTGCGCAATCATGTCAAATGTTGACATAATTGGAGGCTTATAAAATATAGGCTTGGCTGTGTAATCTTGAAGAAATTGCGCCGGAAGCGTCTCAAGAACTTGATTTTTTGCAAAATCTTTTTCGCCTTTTTCTTCTTATAAATAGGCTTAAGTCAAATACAGATTAAATAAATTTTTCTATTTCTTTTCTAAATTTTATTTCGCATTTAGGTTTAAAAATTCTCCAATTATCTATTGACAAATATGGCAACTAGATAAAACTATATGTATTTTCAAAACTTGCATCATCGATAGGCCTATTTTTGAAAAATTACTTTCCAATAAATTCTTAAAATAAATTGGAGAAATTATTATAAAATATTAGAAAAAATAGAAAAATAATAACAAAACATCAGTAAAGATAAAGTTATGATATACTACTAAACTGAAGGATTTTCACATTTTTATCATTGATAGGCATATTTAAAAAATTATTTTTCCAAAATGAAAAATTCTTGAAAAATATTACAAAAACCGCTGTAAATATACGGGGAAATAATTTGAAAAACAAGTTATAAAATGTTAAACTTGACTTTTATCAGTTGGAATATGTCACCATAACCGATATCTGAAAGTTGGCTACACTTTGGACCTGTTATCGTATTTTCTAGAAAATGATATGCACTCATTTTTTGCTTAGGCCTAAAGAATTTTGCTTCAATTTTAATATAACAATTCCATGAAAATTCATATATAAAATGGCCCTTTTGTCATCTGGGGCGCAATCGATGTATCCAGACGTTCGGTGTGACTCATAGACATCAATTATGTATAAGCATTGTCAGGAAAGGGCCTCGATAAAGAGCCCCAAATGCATGTTTTTCAAAGTAAAAATTTCTAAAAATTATGTTTTTCAATACAAATTTAATTATAGTAAAATTACAATAATGTTTGCTTATTTTGCAGAAGATGAATGCGGTTTGTAAAATAGTTGTCACACAGTTTCCTGTAATTACAGTTAAATACATAATTGGCATTTTTTTTTTAATTTCAAAATTGAATATTATTTTGGCAAAATTCCATTGTATTTAGTAATTTCCAATTTCAAAATAATTTCATAATTAGCTTCTCATTTAAATTAACAACTTTGTAATAGTGCCAGCAATTCATTTGCGTTTTTATACAAATTGCAGTTTGGGCAATTAAGCCATAAACACTGGGGATATGTATATAAGGGCCTTTTGCGAATTAATGGATTACTTTCTTAAACTGTATTATACAAATTATTTTATTTTAAAAGATTCTAATTTCTAAATTAAACAATTATATTTTCAGATGTGAGAATGGCGTATTTAGGGGCAAAGGGCACGTGCCCATTGGTATAGAAGACCCATTGCAGTAACTGTACAAATTGTAATTCTTCAGAGTTTTCCAAGTTTTATTTGCAAATGAATTAAAAGCATTGCGTGAAATTACGTTATAAATAGTGTTATTTCTATTTTGAAGCTTTTGTTTTTTAAAGTTCATTTCAAAGGGCCTATACGTGAGGGCCATCGTCCAAAGTGCAGGTCCAATCACTTACTTTACGGGAAATTAAGCTTGGGTCCCTTGAGGCCGACAGAAAAAGAAATACAGGGTTTTATACTTTAATTTTTATACTTTTCAGTTGAACTTTTTTGTGGTTTCAAAGGGCTTTTACGAGTATAGGGGCACATGGAATATATGGTCCAATTGCTAACGCAATCACATATGGACCTATTTAAACTTAAAGACGCTATTACTACAATATTACGTTTTGATCTTTTGTGGCAATTAAGTTGACGAGAATGTTGTAATTTGAAAGGGCTATAGAAGTAAGGACACCACTTAGTAAAGGTCCTATATTGAGTTCAATCAAGTTTGGGTCCAATGAACTCTATATATATATACAAGTCCTGATCCCGTGTTATTGTCTATGGGCTCAAAGTTGCAGTTTTGGTGTCAAAGGGCCGAAATGCATGTTGGACACATGCAAGCGAGGTCCTATAAAACAATATGCAAGTTTACATCCTATATATTGAACCCTATACACAAACACATAACAAATATCACAATGCTATTGAAAATAAACCTAAAGTAGTCATTTCCCTTGCAAAGGGCCTATACTGGTATAAGGGCACCATCTAGTCTAGATCATACTTAAAATCCAAACAAGTTTGCGCCTATTGGACCCTATACAAACCCTGATACCATGTTGTTCTATAGTTTATGGGCTCATCAAAGTAGTAGTTTTTGTCAAAGGACATCAACGCAAGCAGGGGCACATGCAAGCGAGGTCCTATATAAAATCCAGGCAAGTTTGGACCTACATATATACACCGCCACTTCTACCAAACACCACGTTTTGTTATTCAAAATGTCAAGCACAAAGTCGCAGTTTGTTCTCGTTTCAAAGGGCCTATAGTGGAATAAGGGCACTTGGGATGTTGGTCTCACTTTGAAGTTGGGTCGCTATGAGCCCCATGCACATAAAAACACCCAGATTGGTCACATTAGATGACTGACACTTGCGTATTGGTGAAAAGGCAAGGTTTTTTGTTACAAAAAGAGGAAAGGGCCAAGTGCCTTTACCTCTTCCGCTGCGTCCGACGAATCGCAGGTCGTTGAATTTCGCTATCTGGTTCTTCATGATGGCAGTGCAGTTGCGCAACTCGGCGCAGTAGTTCTCGTCGTTTCCGGCCCTTATCGTCACAATGGTCCCATCGTTGATATCGCCCAGGGCGACGACCTTGAACGCCACGGGCAAGGTCTTATTGGAGCGCCAATGGGAAGGGAGAACGGAGCAGACGAAATTCGGACTGCCCGTTCGCACCAGTTCGCCCGGATGTTCGCTGAGAACCTCGGTCAGCGTTCGCTCAGTGATCATGAAGTCGGGCGAAGTGGACATGGTCATCTTGTCGACACCCGACTGCGGTGACGCACAGATGGGGCCGCTGCTGTTGAGATCCAAGGGTAGATGCATTTGGCGCTGGACTGGCACCCCGTTGGCGATGTTTCGAGGCAGGCTTCTCGGTATTTGCCTATGCAGCTGACGAACCGCACCGCACCGCACAGTACGCCGCGCACCGCACCACTGCCAGCGAACGTGTGACGAGCAAACCGCCTAAAGTGCTATTCGTGGTTTATTGAATGAAGCCGCACACCAGCGATCCTATTTGTCCTTACGCCGCTCCTGCCTCTCACAACTCCCCCTTTTCGCTAGCCTCGCTGCACTCCTCTCCCTCTTTCTCTATGTCGCTTGCAAATGACTGAGCTGCTAGACTCCATGCACTGCAATCTTTATCTGTACTCTCGTCGCGACAGCCGTGCTATGACACTACTGAATCGAACGGCGAGATACAGAGGAGACTCGGAACTCCCCCTCGTAGCCTCGCAACACGCTATATTCTCTTTAAAACATGGCCTTTTTCTCTCTACCGGTACTCCGCATGTATTGTACACGTACCTACTCTCGACAGCAGGCGGTTTATGAGTAAAGACACGGTAGATGTAGTAAGGTAGCACTGTAGGGGTATTACACCAACCCAACGCGCTTGTGACGTCATCAGGCTGCCTTCGACAACGGCCAAAACGAATTGTGATGTCATCAGGCTGAGTTCGTCCCTGATTGGCTGACGGAAAAGCTATTTGCATTGGTACGGTCTGGTGTAAAGAAGCTAGGATAGAGTGGGAGAGGCCTTGAGTGGAGGGTTGCAGACGAGGAGTTGGGACAGTTGAGGCTGGCGGATGAGGCGCGCTGGCTGGGAAGGTGGGTGGCACGCAGTTAAGCCACTCCCACCTTGCCAACCACCGACCACTCGACGTACCGCTGAAACCGCGGTCGATGCGACCTACTTGCTGCGGCGGATGCAAACCGAACGCCTTGGCAGTGTGAAACAGGCACCGGGCCATTGTGGCTCGTGCGGGGGGGAGAAGGAGGTACTGAGGTGCGGGCATGATGACAAGAAGGGAGAAGGAGAGCGGGTGACGTCATCGGCACGGTCGATTATAACGCGGGGAGAGGGCAGTTTCTCTCCGTACTGTCAGTTGGGTGTCAGCGCGTCAGGTCACAATGTACTTCGTCACAGTCATTTCTTCACACATTCTTCCCGTTATACCGTCCTTGTCACATTCATTTCGTCACACAGATTATTATACTATTTAACGAACATTTGTCCCAATATAATTGTAGCATATCTATTGTTCACATTGTTCGGAGATTTAGCCGTAAAATTAGGAATTCACAGTATAGTATTCCCATTAAAAATTTTGCTTTGCATTTATTATTACTAATTATTATTATTATTAGTTATTAGAACATTGCTATAATTCAACCATATCTATTTTTTAGTTTTTGGAAACTCCAAATTTTAGATGAATTGAAAACCTATTGAAACAAAATTTCAATTAAAAACTATTGTATATGTAATTTCAAATTAAGAAACAAATAATGTATGATAATCCCTTAACACTTTTTAAAATAAATAAAATTAGCAATTTTTGCACAAGAATTGCAAAGATTTAACTATTTTTGCGCTAGAATTACACATTTAAATTGTATTTGCACTGGAAACTATGAATTTTAACTAAAAAAATTGTATGTAAATTTTGCAGTATTTACCTATTTTTGTTCAGAAATTGTAAATTGTAACTGTCATTACGAATTTTAACGATGTGCAACTGTTTCTGCGCTTGAATATTGCAGTTTGCAACTGTTTTTGCACTTCATTTCCACCATTTTTAACTGTTTTTTTTTCAGTTTAATTGTACAGTTTTAATTATTTTGTATTGGGACTGGTGCTTTAATATGCTTTTCTGTAAGAACAATTTCGCCTTAAACGTATTGAAATTTGACCTGGCAATATATCGATAATTTTCAATTTTATTTGCAACGATTTTATGGAAATTCTTGTCAACTTTCCAAGTTGCACACTGCACTCTCGCCTCGTTTATCAGGTGTTAGGAAAATGTTTTCTTTATCGTTTACACGTGCTAGGGGAACCAGAAGTTGATAAGAGAATTATAATCTGATAAATTGCAATGTTATTTTCATAAAATATAATAGTATTACTTATTTAAATGATAATTCTAAATATATTCCTATTATCATTCTGTATTGTAATTAGGCCCTTTGTGATCCTTATTCAGGGGGACATTTTAATGGTCAGGTAGAAATCACCACGCAAAGATACAATAAATAATGTAGAAAAGTTTAAAAATTTAGTAACTTTAAAAGGGTATGAAGTGTTTGAAGTTAATCTAAATTTCTGCATCATGTTGCCATATTTGACGCAAAAGCAATCTAGACTACGTCCTAGAAAGTTTTGTAAATACATTCTGCATCATCATTAGCTTTTTTTTATCCAAATTATAATCCATATGGTTTGTGTCATTCAGTATTGTTAGCTATATATCATATTTAAAAGAAAATATTATTTATACTGTGCTTAAAATATATTTAATTTGGCATGTTGTTTAATCTTAATTTTTGGAATGAATTATTGACATTTCCCATTAAATTTAAATTACAGACAAAATTTGAGGTTTTTCAGACATCTAGCTTATTTACAACTGGAAACAATAATTACATTTATTTACATATATTATATCAAGAAGTATATGGTTTATATGAAATTACAGCATAAGATTTTGTTTTTGTTTGTTCCTATAATAGAAAACGATATTTTACACGGTAATTACAGTTTTTAGCATTATTTTCATATTTAATTTTACTAATATAGATTATTATATTATGCTTATATTAGGCTATTTGATATAATAAGTAATGGTATAACAAGATTTTCGAAAGAAAATTGAAGTTACACTTACAAAATGGCTGCTGTGAAAATCATTTTTTTTTAAATATTTGTAATACAATCCGTAGTATAAAGCGGTGTTTAGGCCTAATTCGGGTGGAAATAATTTGTTTTGTTCGCTTTTCTCAGTGCAAAATATTATTGGCTACCATTTCCGGTTCAAGTTGAAGCTGTTTTCCGGCAATTACGGAAATGCGGGCCCTTCCATTTATACATTAAAATGGAAGATTTTTGCTGAAGGAAAACAAGGCAAAAAAATTGTATTCACGAAGAAGACAAATAAGGGATCGTCCGTTAATTGTGCCAATAAAATGGGGGAGAAGTTGAAGAAGTTTGACAATTGTTGATATGGAAGAGGGCGGAAAGTTTTTTTGACATAATTATTGGGCGTCCCCTAAGCATTTGCATTAATTCTAGTTTTATTAAATAAAATAGAATGAATTTGAATTACTGTATTTACAATTTGCAGCTGACGTAATGCATTATTTTTAAGCAAATAAATTCAATATTATTTTACAAATTCAATTTTATTACGATGTACAACAATTTAATTTCGATAATTGACACTAAGCAATCAGATTATTTTTGTTTACAAAGAATTTTTGTTTAATTTTGTTGATTTGATTTTAATTAGAAGAATAAAACAAATATGTTTAAACATATTTACAATTTCCAAAATAATTATCTTTGCCAAAAAGTAATTTCAATGTTATTAATTCAATTTTAATTTATAGAAGAGATTATATATACAACTTAAATAATTAACGATTTCCCAGTAAAATAAATATTTTTGCTAAAAATACCCCGTAACCGCATTTAATTATTAGGCCTATTTAAATGAAATTTACATAAAATATTATGCTAAGAATATTAATATAAAGTTACTAATTTCAGGCTATATAGTTATTTCTTAGATATAGTTTTAATATATCATTGCTTGAAATTATTGAAGACCTTTTATTTCATATCATCATTCGTTAATTATAATTTTTGCTAATTTTTAAATAGGCTTGATTCGGTTTCCCCTGAATAATCGAGTTTGTATAGAATAGGCCTATATCAAAATTTTTTTTGTTTCCAAAAATCATGAAAACTGTAATTAATCGTCTATCAAACTTTCACTGACAGTTCATGCATCTAATACATATTGTATATATATTCCACTTTCATTAATTTGTCTAATGAATTTGGAAGAAATTCACTGCGGCATTAATTTTTAATTAAAATTTTTAGATTCTTGATTTGATTTAGGCCTATTTGGATTTATAAAAACACAAATTCCGATTTTACCTTTGTAAAACGCGGGTTATTATCGTTTTATATCGCATTTGGACACGTTTAAGACAATCGTACATCTTAGATGTTTCATTAACGATGTTAGAGAGAGATTTCGGCATTTTTGAGTGATTTTCTTTTTGAAATATGAGGGTTTTTATTGGGGGTTTAGGCCTATTTTGTTGTGTCGAAGATTTGTGATGTTATCATTTTCGCTTTTAAAAGCTTTATATCTCGGTCGCCATTAATCAACAAACTAATGGAAACACGTGGAAAGAACCAGTTTTACAACGTATTCAATTGTTATTATTGGCAAACGAACATTTTTCTGCATGTTCTTTTTGAGTAGACTTAACTGCCCTGAACTCAACTGTGTTAAAATTATAAACATATGTTAATTTGCTTAAATTAGTGTTTTTAATCTACAGTAACTATGCAAAGATAGCAGTTTATTACTTCTATTATGTTCGCATTTATAAATATAAACAATGTTAAGTTTTGATTACGAAACGAAATTAGTGTAGTTTTCATATCCATAAGTATGATTTTATCATTTACGTGTAGTTATTATTTAATTATTTATTCATTTTTTTAGTGCCAGCGCCGCCTAACGGACGGAGTGAACAGAAGACCTCTTTCACTACGGCGCTTTCGCTGGCGGAGTTGTGAATCCAAGATGTCTGACAGACAGCGGTTTTGAACGCGTTCGACGCTGATTTCTTGGAGAATAACGTGGAAATGATGAAACCAAAGGCGAAAATCAAGAGGAATGAAAGAGATAAGGACGTGAGCGGTGCAAATGTGAGCTTGGAAGCAAAAGTGAGTTTGATTTTTAAAGATTTTAAGGCGTTATTATTCACACCAGACGCAATAAGTCTATGTGTTTTTACAGCATTTTCCTGTAAATTTCCCCATTCATCCGTCAAAAACCCTTATGAAAACCTTCTGAAGTACAAAAGAGGTTGTGTGTACTACAATTAGGAATAAATAAAACGGTTAAACAATAATTTGTGAATTTTTGGATTTGTTTTGAATTTTCTGAAATTGATTTGTGGTTAAACTAAATTGTAAACATAAAATAAATGTACGTACTGGTTTTTAAATTTCAACGAATTTTTTGACAATTGAAATTAATTAATTTCCAATGAAGTTATTCATATTTGAAGTGGAATCAATTCTATTTATTTGGTTATTAAAGTTACAAATTGTATGAAATACGCAATTATACATCAGAGTTTTGAGTGAAGTTTTGATAGAAAACAAAAGTTTTTAGGTGTGGTTTTTATTCACTTTTTAGGGCCGTTAAAGGCCCATTGTTTTTGGTTAGAAGAAGGGGAAATGTTGAAAGGACATTTGCTTGCATTTGTCTAATGAAAAGTACCCAATTTTACAAACGTTGTTTGTATGCTGTGTTTTTACGAGCCATGTAACATCCCTTGTCTAGTGTTATCCTAACGAGCCCTTTGGCCCTAAAGCCAGCTGTTTTATATGTCAGGTAATGTTGCAGGGCCAGAAGCGGAAAACATTGTTTAAAGTCAAAAACACAACTTTGCTGTTTGTCCAATTGGAATTAGCAGCCAATTTCCACATTCAAACAAAATGTCACCAGGAACCTAATTAAGCTAATTGAGATTAGCGGAGTTAGAGCTAATAGAAATTGAAATAAATTTAAATAAAATGAATTTGTAATTGAAATAAAATTAATGTTTTATTGGACAAATGTAATTGAGATATTTGTGTAATTGAAAGGAACATAATTAGAATAAACGTTATTAAAACTGGTTTTAGATTCATGTAATTGCAGAAATAAGAAGCCCGATTGAAATTAATGTAAGTGTAATAGACTTAATTAAAGTTAATGTAATTGGAAAAACCTAATTATATCAGAAAATAGTTGCCACAAATCTAATTAAAATAATTTATAATAAAAGGAACATAATTGAAATTAATGTCATTTGAAAGAGCATAATTAAAATCGCCATAATTGAAAACAAAGACCTTATTTCAATTTTAAGCAACCTATTTGAAATTAATGCCTTTAAAAGAAACCCAATTGGATTAGTGTAATTGCGTAATAAACTTAAATAAATTAGTGTAATTGTATTAAACTTAATTGAAATCAATATGATGATAATGAACCTAATTGAGATAAATGTAATTGTAATTAAACTGAGTTGATACTGTAATCGAAATTAGTTACAATGAAAGTAGATAATTACAGGAATATAAGTAAAATTAGCGTGTGCTAATTAAGAAATTGATTTGAAATTGATGCTATTAGTCTCCTACCTAGTTAATTGGCATTGCGTTGACTAAATGAAACGGAATTAAAACTAATGTGATTAATCTCATTTAATGCTAATATCTCAGTTTAAACCTAATTAAGAATGGTTTCATTTGGAGGAAAAATAAGACTTGTTTTGTATTTTATGTGTAATATTCCGTTTTATTGGACAATATATCTTCATTGAAATTATCAATGCGGTTGATCGCATTTTAGGAACTGTTTAATGGGCTTCTTTTTCTTCAAGAATGATGGTTGGCTAGAAAAAAATAGTCCACCTTATCGCTGCCTTAACCCATGTGAGAAACAAAGGCGGCTTTTGCATCAAAGGCCCTTTGCTTAACTTCGCAACAAAAAACTGAATGCAATGGAAAAAATGGTTGGAATTTTGGGAGAAGAGAGCCGACTGTCATTATAATATCACAACTAGCATCGTATTTTGTTTATGGACTTGTTGCCAACATTTGTTTGTAGACTTTCAGAACCTGAGTTGGTTTTTGGGGTTTTAGAAACAGGAATATGGTGGTTTTTAATTTCAAATGAAGGGAAGGTTATTAAAAAAATTGAGTTTGGAAGTTGGAATTCAGCAGTTGATGGTATAGTAAAGTAGTATTTTGTGGATGAAGTGTAATTGGAAAATTGTTTGAAGAAGATTGAATTTTTTCATGTTAAATAAGATTTTTATTTTAATGTGACTAGAATTTCTTTGGAATGTTTTTATTAGTCTTATTTTGTTTTATTACTAGCCGAAACCGCCAATTCCCGACCAGACCAATTCCAGGTTAATTCCCAGTCCAGTGGAATTGATGAATAATTCCCGGTTTTCCCAATAACTGGACACCCTGGGTAACATTGGGAAAAACTAAACGCAATAAGTAATGGAAGGATATGAAGTGCACTCAGGAAATGAATGCTGTGACGCAGCTGAATTCTGCATGTCAATGGTTTTGAATGGAGGCAGAAAATTGAAACGTTGGAACTTGGATGAAATTGGAAGGGAACTTGGAAAATTGGGATGTTGATGAGCCATGGAATAAAATTGGAACCCTGGGTTTCTTAGAAATGATGTGTGAGCGGGGCGAGTTGATGCAGTGCCAATTACTCAACGGAGAAAGCAAATATTACGGGGCTCCCACTTTCAGATTTGCCTTCAATGTTACTACAATCTCTGGTGGCTATTTTTTGTTAAAATAGAAGGAAATATCACTTTTTGGGTTTGTTAAGTATAATTTCCATCTTTCTTATATTGCGCTCTATAACTCAGAGACTTATAAGTATCACGAAATCGTTTTGCATCTGTTAAATACAAGTATATTGGAGGTTAACAGCTATGTGTCAAGTTTTTCTCAAGGTGACCTTGATAATAGAGGGAGAATTAATCAAGAAATTTGTGTTCCCCTGCAATTCATTGCGTTTTAAACCTCTGAACTTAGTGCATCAACTCGCCCCGTCCTTGGGGTGAGTTGATGCAGATGTGACTTGTGTAAAAGGTTTATGAGCTTACCTAAAACTTGTAAAATTCAAACACATATATGAAAATGACCTAAAAGTTATGTTCTGTTAAAGGTAATAAAAAACGATATCCTACATTTTGACCAAATTCTCCAATTTGGGATAATAAAAAAAATGCATCAACTCGCCCCGGTCTCCCCTATCTAAGAACATCCGGGGACATGTTCTTCTTCATATACATACACCTCACTGTTAAAAAAATTGATTGGATTGAAGTCAGAGTGACATTGTGAAAATCGCTGCCGAAAGAATGTTACTTTTTGTTTTTTTTTGCCTGCGGAGGCGAGTTTCCATCGCTCTAGAATTGTCATTAACAATCGTATAATCGCGAAACGTTTTGAGGTTAGTCAGTAGCAAGGATAGAAACTGGGATTAAATTAACAATATGCTGCTGGTAACGAAATTGGAAATAAAAAATAATTTACGGACTAACTTGAGATATCTGTTGTTCTTCGGGGCGTAGTTTGCATGCATCTAGCAATTGAAAGTGAAGAGATGGGTCATTTATGACATGATTTCTAAAAAGTACGTTGCATCCTTATGTTTAGGGTATAATTTTACAGTCATACAAAAATTAATAAAATTAGTTAAGGAGTTGTGCACTTTCAAACATTGCAAGTTAAACTGTCGCCATTTCCTGCATGACATCCGTTTCCCTGCATTTGCTTCGACAGGTGGGTAATGCAGGAAATAAATTAAGGGCCAGCAGTAAAAACAACCAGGACCTACGTACATGTATCTGCACTGTTCGTTGGCCGATTTCAAATCTGTTTTCGCCACAAAGTTTGAAATATGGTTGGCTACAATTCCTAAATTCGAACTAGAATCATCACTCAACGTTATTTCCAAACAGGCAAGGCTTTTTTCCACTCTGTATAGATTAGTATCAAAGCTATATTTTAATATTTATTACTATTATGTTGATATCCATTATGAAAAGTTTGATCCAATTTGATTAAATGTTAATAACATTTGATTGGGCCCTATGAAATTTGATCGCAGTTTTGATAAATAGGAATCACTTGTGATGATCCCTCAGATAGATTGTCTATATGCAGATGTATTTAATTGGATCAAAATGAATTCAAGATGGCGTCTAATTAAGTACATTACAATCAAACTTAAGTGTTGATTGAGATCCAGTACCTTTGCAATAATTGTGGAATACGAGATTTATTTTGAAGGGGAAAAATAATGTTGGATTAGTGATTTTTATCTAGTTGATAAGGCGAAATTGTGATCAGGTTGGATCAGTGAATTTGATCCAATTTGGACCTAAATTTGTCATAAGGGATTGCTATTGCTAAATTACTATTACCATGGATGTTAATTACCCACATTGCAATTTATTCATATGTATATGTCGTTTCGGTACGAGTCGTCTCTGGTACGAGTCGTCCCTTGCAGGGGAGCTGACAAAGTTTTTCTAAGGTACCCTGACTAGTACACTGCGAGGAAATCGAAACCTATTAGGGCCGCGTTATCCATTGGCTTTTAAGGGCCAAAGTAAGACAACGCCAGGATTTAGAAAATGATGGGGGCGGCCATTTTTCTTTCTTGGGTCATTCGCCGTTGTTGTAGCTGAGATATGGGCCCAAGTTGGGGTGTTCATTTGTCCTTTATGAGGAGGTTGGGCCTGCAAAAAGACCGTTAATTGGTACATATCTATGCAAATGACCGTCTGCGCTCTTCGTTTTATCGATGCGCACGCGAAATTAAGGGCCCTTTTGCGGGAAACGGCTGTGCGCATGCCCACCGATCGCAGCAAATCACGTAGGCTTTGCGATTTGCATAAATGTTAGGATTGAGATCGATACACTCAACGATACGTGAATATGGGCGAGGAAGTTAGTAAAAACGTTCGATACGGTCTGCGATACGTGAAAACAGGGGTGAAAGTGTAATACATCGATACAGGAGCTCGATACAAGATTGTTTAGGTTCCAAGATACATTTGCTAATATATTTGATAACAGTACCGGTACGCATCAATACATGTATTGGCACGTATCGATAAATGTATCAGTGCGTTATGGTCGTGTGATATTAACTTAATGTAATCTACAATTTGATGCATTCAGCGAAGGGTGAACCGATATAGTCGATAACTGTACCGGTATGCATCGATATATGTACAGGTAGGTATGTAGGGGATCATGTACCGGTACACTAAGACAGTACGTATTAACTCAATGTAATTACCAAAGGTAAACGCATCTATATATTTACCGATATAGTAAATCATTGTACCGGCACGTATCGATGCATGCTCCGGTACGTATCGACACATGTACCGGTATTTTTAAGAACGTGTAAAATACCATATTAAATTAATGTATTCGTGGAAAGGTAAGCCATTTGATACTTTGACAAAATAGTCCGTCGATAACTGCCCTAACAAAAATTGTTGGCTGTCACATGCATGCCACCTGCGGTAGCTTTAAATTTCTTTTGTTAGGGTGCATTTGCACGTATCAGTACATGTACCAGTAAGCTTCGATACTTGTACCGGTACGCTGGGCAATCAGAAAAATACAATGGCAAACGGCTTTCACCGAGCAATCAACCTTAATACGTGTGGATCGAGGTTGTTCGGTGTCGGTTGTACACGGTAATTTGGAAATTGGTGTTCTGCTGTGGACTGTGTTTCTTGAAGATGGGTGATCTCTTAGGAGGTGTTTGGGAATCTGAGATGGAATTAAAGAGGCGGGCTGGCGTAATTCGCGTGAAAGAAGAGCGTGAGTTGGAGCGCGACACGTTTGATAGGAATCTGAGGCTCGTTTTGAGCCTTGGTGCATTAATGTGAAATGAAGAGACGACCGAGCGGAAAATCGCCAGCCCATGCACAATTATGCGCTCTCTAACATCATTAAAACAGCGAATTAGCGGCAGCTACACGCGCGATTACCGCCCTTAAATGTGACTTTCTTCTCTCCCGGGCAACTTGTTGTCAGCTTGTATTCCACACCAGCATGGCATTCTGTTCACTCAACTTCACGCGAAATGTAGTCTCGGGTTCTCGTTTCCCGGACAACCCTTCCTCGGTCCTCTTAACACGTGCCATTCATTATCCGTGGCCTTATTATGAAGGTTTGGTTGGTTCGCAATCAAGTCCGGGGTCTCCTATACCGTATACCTTGGTGTGCCGTTTAAGGAAGCAGAAAAATCCCAAACGAAGTACATACATGTTCAGATTTTCCAATAGGCCTGCTCTTGTCCCCCACCCATTCTCGTGAAGATAAGTCATCCTAGGAAATATGATCCACATAATGTCAGTTGAACGCTTGGCACAATGCATTGTTTTAAGTTACCTGACATATAACCAGTATGTAACTCA
The DNA here is from genome assembly GCA_023279145.1 of Glomeris maerens. Lineage (NCBI taxonomy): Eukaryota > Metazoa > Arthropoda > Diplopoda > Glomerida > Glomeridae > Glomeris > Glomeris maerens. The sequence goes on along the minus strand of WWPM01012573.1, from coordinate 7,077 downwards.
TAAGTGTTGTCAAAGATCTGATTTGGATCGGATTAGGATGTTACCCATGATCTGACTGGGATGTTCCCCGAAATCTGACCTTGATGTGGCTAGGATGTTGCCCACAATTTCAATAGGATGTTGTCCAGGATCTGGTATGGATCTCACTAGGATTTTACCCCTGACCTGATTGGGCTGTACTCCAGGATCTGACCAGGATGTCCAATATCTGATAGGTTATTATCTGACCAGGGTTATTTGTTCAGGATCTGATTATTATGTTACCTGGGATGAAACCAAGATGTACTCCAAGATTTTACTGTGGTTTGCCGATGTTATAAGTGAGATGTGACCATTGTTACTTGTGTGCTGAACTAAATGTTACCAGTAATCTCCCCAGAATCCTGTCGAACATTTGACTGGGAGCTTGTCCAAGATTTGACTAGGAACTTGTCCAAAAACTTGCCTAATGTCTTATCCAGATCTCACCAGGATCTTGTCCAATATCTGATTTGGATTTTACCAGTGATCTGACTAGGATCTTATTGGGATCCGACCAGGATCTCGTCAGGGATCTTACTGGCATTTGTCCCAAATCTTATTGGGATCTGACCGATCTTGTCATAGTTCTCTTCTCTAGATGTTATCTGCATGTTCTGACCGGAGAAAACTGATTGGGTTCTGACTGGAATCTTACTTTTGATCTGATTGTTTTTTTTTCTTATGAGAACTGAGCAGACGTTACCGATTAAGATCTAACCGTTACAACAATGACTTGCATGTAATCCGATGCACAATGCGAGGCATTTGCAAGCTGCGCTATGCAAATTGTCAGCTACACGTTATCTGTACGGCGCATGCATGTGATATTCATGCATGTATGCATGAGTTTGTTAGCCAGAGGTATGCATGCAAATGTGCCGCGATTGGAATTGCGCATGGTTGTTTGCGATTAATGAGCGAGAGACCTGTCGTCGCAGTTCTGTTTGTTCGGTTCCGTTCCTCGGCCGACAAGTGTGTAATCAAATCAGACATGCTCGGCAAAACTGCGAAAACCAGTGCAAAGACAGGCATGCATGCTGAATAAGTAAATATAAGTTAGGTAAGAAAAATTACTTGAGAAGGTCAACCAGAAGCGAAGAAGAATTTTTGTAACGTGCTATTTTTTTTTGTGTAAAACAAACAGGAAAAATTCCCTCTAAAGTAAGACACCAGCAAATAAAAGTACAGCGTTCAGAGCAAGATCGATTATATCTAATGCGTATCGTATCGTACCGCATCATCGTATCGTATCGTTGCGCACACAGCGCGATATGATCATCCAATTTGTTCAGCTTTTCTCAGGTAGTAAGTCAGATATCAACAAAATACAACCGGTTTCATAATTCCAAAACTACCCAGAAACACAAAATGAAAATGAAATAGCAGAAAAGTAGAAAAATAACTAAATGTTTGGAATGCTTTTCAGATTATCATAAGTTTATTTTGTTATCTGTTATAGGTATTTCAGTGACCGCAGTGGTTATGAATGTGCCTAAATCCAAAATGGCAGCAGATAAGAAATAAACAACAATTTTTTTTAACTACTCAATGGTGGTGCTAACTTATAAGAAATAAATGAGGTTGCTAAGCAACATGATGATTTTATAATGTAATTTTCACATTGCAAAAAGTTCTGATACCTGAATGAACAGTTGAACTGTTAGTTTCTTTTTTTTTTTTTTGTGAGTAGTTCTTAAAATGTCAGACACAATGAGAAAGTAGACAGATTTTGTATATTTCTGTACCATTGCTGGAAAGCTTTTGTAAGGGGTTGCATATCCCCGATTTTCCCTCATAACTCTTGCATTGTTTGTCCGAATTTCACATTTCCCAAATTGATATCGGCCCAATAACTTCGATAACAACAAAGTTATCATTTCAATGACCTTGATAGCGCCTTCTAAGGTAGCCCACAGCCTGCGAATTACTTGTCATGTGTGTGTTTCCATTCCTTCAAGCTTAATTTACGAGAAAAACGAGCCGGAACTAGACTTTTGACTCACCCGGTATTATAAATTATACACCAGTAAAAAGCAAAACAACCACCTGTCAAAGAGCCAATTTATTCTGGTTACATTTCTTTGAATGTCGACAAATTCATTTGCATTCAATCTATATGTCAGATGCCTACTTTACCAATTAAAGCCGATTTGGTTCATTTTTACTGCAACAAAATGTCAAACGTTTCCAGCCAATAGTTGAAACGGTAATGGGCCTTTTATGTGATATGGTTTATCATTTATAATTGTTTAACAGCTGTTCATTTAATGTGTGGCACTGTTTTATTGCAAGGGTTAGCAAAAACTTGCTTCGATAACAGTTGGAATGAAATAGTTATTTCCCATTTGCAGCTGCACTTTTGTTTCATGAAATTATTATTGCAGCTTTTGTCAGCTTATAATTTAGGGACTTTGAGAATTGGAACATTTTTCAGGCGCAATTTGATGATATCATGTGTCGAAATGGGGAATTTATACCTTCGGGCTTTAATAATTTTTCTTAAGAAGGTGTTTTGCGTGTAATACATGGATGAAGTTGTGGAAAATCGATTTGGTCAAATTTTAAGTTTGAACTTTTAAGTTTTTATACTTATCGTGATAAATAAATGAATAAATACATAAATGAACAATAAATACGCAATTCATTAAATAAATTATTAATTAAACGAGTAAATAAATGCGTAAATTAGTAAACGCAATTAAATAAGTAACTGTTTATTTAAACAAAGTAATGAAATACGGGGAAATTAAATAATTCATGTTTTGAAACTAACGCAAATCTAATTACATATTCATGTATTTGTAGCTATGGCGTTGTATTTCTTAATGTTTATGCGCCAAGTCAGTTACTTAATTATCGTGAAATGGGTTTGTAAATAAAGTATGAATTTATTCAAATAAATCAATAATAAATCGAGGTAAAAAATATGTACATATTTATTCTTTTAACTCTAGGATGCAGATTCGAGTAATAACAGTCGCCATTTTGGACCCATTGGCCCTAGTACTTCGCAGAAATGTGCCCCAACTTCATGGTTCACCTCTGAAATCCGGTCCATGATGTAAGTACTGCAAGTTTTGATTTATTGCTTGTTTCACACGCAATAGGTTGGGGCATTTTTGGTCCCTTGCCCTCCCCCCTCCTTTTCTCCTTCTCCGTATGTGTATATGGGGCAAAGGGCCGGGATTTGGGAAGCAACCATGAAAGGTCACCGATGCGTTCACACGTGTGTGCCTTTTGCTTTTCCACTGATCCTCTCTCTCTCTCTCTCTCTATGCATGTCTAAAACGCCCTAACCTGATCCGGATTGTCACTGGGATGCATTTGGGAAGGGATTGGGGGATTGGGCTCTTCGGCCCCTAAAAATCGATGAGTTGCCCACATAATCTAGCCTCCAAACAGGTCACCAAAGCCGCTGCTGGACTATATTGTCGCTTGCAGTTGATTTTTGATATACTTAGGGCCACACACAATTGCGCCCTTTCGAGTTTGCCAACAGCAGTTTATTCTATATAATGCCAGTTTTTTTGTATGTTAGAAAAAGAAACGGAATTGGGTTTGGGTCCGAATAGAGAAGAAAAAAAAACAGAAAGATTTTGTGGTTTTCTTTGATTATGTAGTGATATTGATGACTCGAGTTGTGATGATAGTTCCAGTGTTCATTCAATTCAGACCACTTGAGTTTCTTCTCAGTAGTTTCATCCATTTCAGTTCAAACACTTGTAGTTTGGACCTTGTCATCAATTCGAGTTATATTAGTTCGAAATTAATTGTTTGAGTTATGGTAACTTTAATGGTGCACAGAAACTGCTGCAAGAATTCCCGCAACAAGTTTGGCAACTTTGCAGTGTCAGTTAGCTTCTTAAATTAAATTTCTAATGATAATATTATTGACACAATTATTTAGGAAGCGTTGAATAAAATGATCGTATTGCAAGATTTTTGAACAATGAATATGACGTCACACATCGGGCGTGTTGATTGATCGATTGAGCTGAAATTTTGTACTAAAATGTCAAATATACTCAAGTCTATTGTTGCCAAATTTGGTGAATTTCTATAAAAGTTTCGCGAAGTTATTAACAATTAGAAATGTGGTTCTTTTTTTGGGGAGACACAGTGTAGTTTGAGTTCTGATGATTAATTCAGTTACGTTAGTTCGAGTATAGTTATACTTTTAACTCAAACTATATCGTAATTTGATTCTCAGCATAGATACTATTTTGATTTTGAAACCGAAGTAGTTGATGGTTTTTTTGGTGCAAGATCCTCTTACAGTAGAAACAGTACACTTAAGCCCTTTGCCTTTGCACGTATGGGCCTTAAGGCTAAGTTAACTTTAAGCCTAGTGGCCCCTTCAACAACGCCAAGTGTTGCATTTCCCACACAGCCAAACAGCAAAAAAACCCGGTGTTTTCCTCAGGGTTTTCTCCCAACATCTTCACCATGATCTGCATGTGAACTGTGTTGAGGGATCGATAATGACGTCATAATAAGGCTACTATAATACACTTTGCTTTGTGCGCAACCGGGGAAACATGGCGGTCGCCGCGGTGAGGCAAAATGGCGTACAGAAATGAGGTACAGAAAACATCCTAACCCAGATTATCTGTGTGAGGTTGTCTTGGAGAGGTTTTTCGGCACAAATTTTAATGAGATATATAAGTAATGTGCACGTGTGGGGGCGTGTATCGTGAACGAGAAGCCGCGTGACACACCGGTGGAGCATTTGGGTGAAATGCAGTCAATGAGGCAAAATTAGAGAGGTTTATGGTAATGTAAATTTAAGTATAATTATTGTTTTTTGTGCACAATTTTGCATACTTTTGTTTAGATTTTCATCAACTTTTGCACAAATATTATTTTGTGCACAGTTTTGTACGAGTTTGTTTTTCAAAGTTTTGCATGCATTTTGTTACTTTGTGTGCAATTTTGTTGAAGAATTGCAGAGTTCTGCATCAATTCAGCCGTTTTACATGATTTTGTTTTGCATATTTTTGCATATTTTTGCATGATTTTTATATTTTGTGCATAATTTAGCATCAATTGTTATTTTGTGCACAATTTTGCGGGTTTTTGTTTATATTTTGCAAAATATTGCGTAAATTGTGATAATTTCCGGAAAGTTATTGTAAAATTTGATTACTTTTTTCCCAATTTTACTGAAGATTGACTCGAAGTAAGAAGGATTGTAATCCTTATCTCATAAAGAATTTATTAAAGGTAAAACCTTTAATTGACTGTTTTTTTAGTATCATTTTGAGTTTTCCGCATCAATTTGATTAACCAGAAGTGTTTAATGCTTCAAAATGATGTAATATAAGAACATAAAATTCGTTTTCAGACATAATATGATTTCATTAGATTCCCTGGAAAATTTCCCCCACCTTTCAAATGGAGCAGCAAAAACAGTTCTCATAAAATGAAAGTGCAGCTGCAAATACGAAGTTATCTATATTTAATTCCAAAATTATCTGTTTCATTCCAACAGCTATCAAAGCAATTTTTGCACAACCCAGCGATTAAACAGTGTCACATATTAAATGACAAGCTGTTAAATGGTTATTTATGATAAACCACGTTATATAAGTAAGGCCCATAACTGCTTCAACGCTTACATTGAAAAGTTTGCGATTTTGCTGCAGTAAAAATGAACCAATTTGGCTTTCTGCTGGTAAAGTATCTCACTTATATTATTCAAATGTGACTTGGCAACTTTCAAATAAATGTAATTAGATTAAATTGGTTCATGGCAGGTGGTTGCTTTGCTTTTCACTGCTGTAATTGGCCATAGTGATCTTGAAGTTGGACAAAAGGCCAATAGCAATGAGCACTGTGCGAGAAAGGCAGGTTTGCTGTCCTGCACAAGGGAATATCGTCCTGTTTGTGCCAAATTAAATGGCGAAATCGTCAGAGGCGCTAACCCTAGTTGCTTTTGCAACAATTACGGCAACACAGATGCAAAAATCCTTGAAATTGGTTCGTTTGTTTTTCCAATGTCTATTTTTAATAATTAAAATTTCCTAATAAATTTAAAGCTATTTTTAAGAATAATTGTGGTTCAATATTTAGGAACTTCTGGATCTGTCCCTGAATGTGCCACAACATTTTAAGTTGCAAAACAACTAATAAACCACTTTGAAACACTATGTTGTAAAATAAAGCAATTTATGCACATTTTAGGAGTGTTTTGTCGTTATTTTTATATAATATAGAAGTTTTTTCATTAAGACATTGAGAAATACTAACATCAATTGAAAAGAAACCGCTCAAACGATACGCGTATCAGTTACGTATCGACGCATAGTATGATGAGTCAATCGTGATTGTGCACATTTCCCCACTTTTTCAATGAATTTCAGGTATCGGAAACGAAGTATCGATACATGACTCGGTACATATCCGTCAAAGAAATGTGTCGTATGTTGTGACCACGTTGGGACAAGTGCGATTCACTTAAAAAAAATATCAGAAATCGATGTATCGATATTTGTTTTGGTGCGAATCTATATAAACCGGTATGGATCGATACGTAAGCCGATATGTAAGTCGATGCATAGCTTTCGAACAAATGTGTTGCATGTTTTGTCAACTATGCGGAATAAACGTGTCGATACTTATACCGGTACGTGTGTATACATAATCCGGTGCGTATCGGTACATTACTCGATACTTAGCTGTCAAAGAATTGTATCTATTTTGCGGCAAGTGTGTAATTCACTTTTAAAAATCAGTATCAAAAATCTATTTATCACCTTATACCAGTATGAATATATTATACACTGTCCGCCGGTGCGTGTCTATACATGTACCGGTACGATTCGATACATAACTCAGTATGTATCGATCCGTACACAGCTTTCGAAAATGTATGAATTTCATTGATTTTAGCATATTTGAATGATTTGCACAAACTTATTTTGCCCACATTTATTGCTCAAAGTTGTTCTCATAAAGTAGTAATTGTTAATTAACCAGTGACCAACAGTAACTGGTTGGATGACCGATGATCATAATAACTGGCAGAGTTTGAAAACTATAAAAATGGGGGGGGGG